>JARQOD010008348.1:0-35897 GCA_033576555.1 Oophaga sylvatica | reverse complement strand
TAGCGCGCTGACTCGGACACTCGATAACTGTATCAGATAAGGGTCGCGCTTGCATCTGAAAACATCAACACACTTCGCCGTGGGGAGGGTGCTGTGTCTCTCTTCCTTCTTCGCTGAAAAGGATTTTACAGTTAAGTCTTTACAAAAATCCGTGTTTCAGCTGCAGATTGAAGGAAAGAGAGCCACAGTATTCATTTACTTATGGGACGTCCCAAATCAGTTCAAAAATAAGGGTGGGAAAAAACAACAAAGGCAGACAAACCCAACAAACCCTTAACAAACAAAGCGGCAACCAGCGCTTAAAACCATGTTCCATCCAGAACTTAAACTACAGCTGCCTGCAGGACCTAAGTCCCGAGTGCTCAGCGGCCTGAATCAGCGGAAGAGGATAGCACTGACGTCCACTTTATCTAAATCTCTGATAAACGTCGCGCGGAACAGACGCACCGCACCTCGCGCGCACGTCCGCACGCGGCACCCATCACGTGCCCCACCAATGCCGAAGCACTTGAGCCTACGACCCGATGAAGCCACAGCTCTCGTGTCTCTCGGGCTCGATCTCGCACGCTACACTCATCTACCCCTCCATAGCATCTCGCTTCTTCTATCACCATCGCTTTTTTTTCTGCTCTTACACTCTTAATTTTTTTTTTGGGCAAGATTCACCCCGAGACGGTATGCATTTCCAAAATAGCTGACCGGATCCAACGAGCTATAGAACCCTTGGAAGCTCGTTGACCACGCCGACGACCTGCCGGAACCACAAACAGGGAGTCCGTCTTACGAAAACCTTGAGTAATAGATAGATAAAACTTCAAGGCCGCACTAAATCCAATGTGTGTAAATCTCGCTCTTTCGTATTCTTCGGATCCGGACAGAGTGAAGGCAACACAATATCCTGGTTAACATGAAATTGTGACACCACTTTAGGCAAAAAATCACCCCGAGTGCGAAGCACTACACGATCCGGAAAAAACTCCAGAAAAGGAGGCGAGCAAGAAAGAGCTGCCAATTCAGAAACTCTCCTCAAGGAAGTGACTGCAACAAGGAAAGCCACCTTCCAAGAAAGTAAAGAAAGGCTAGCAGAAACCATAGGTTCAAAAGGTTTATGCTGAAGAGCCTCCAAAACAAGGTTGAGCCGCCAAGGAGACACGGGTGCCTTCCGCGGCGGAAACTTACGAGAGATACCTCGGAAAAAAGAGATCACGTCTCTATTTGAAGCAATGGTTCTCCGGAACAATAAGGACAGAGCAGAAATCTGACCTTTCAGAGTGCTAACTGCCAAACCTTGTCTAGCCCATGCTGCAGAAAAGCCAACAGTTGGGAATGGAAAATTTTCTCGGGTTCCGAGAAGACCCAAACACACGAAAAGAAGGTTTCCCAAATTTTGTGGTAAATCCTAGAAGTAGCCGGACATCTTGCAGCACGAAGGGTAGCAATGACCTCGGCTGAAAAACCTCTACGGGTCAAGATCTCGGTCTCAAGAGCCACGCCGTCAAACGCAGGGACATCAAGTCCGGATGACAAATGGGCCCCTGAGTCAACAAGTCCGGTTGAAGAGGGAGTGGAAACGGAGGTGCCGCCAACAGCGACATTATTGTCGAGAACCACACCCTTCTTGGCCAGTCTGGAGCTATCAGAATAGCTGGAATTCTCTCTAGTCTGATCCGACGCAGCACTAGAGGAAGTAAGGATATCGGCGGGAATACATAGATCAGCTTGAACTGATCCCACTGAGCCACTAAAGCATCCACCGCCACCGCCTTCGGATAAGGGAGAACGAATCCCCTGTTTCAAAAGGAGTCCCATGAGGGGCGCCAGAATTTTGTAAAGCCCTTTGGCGCGAGGCTAACCCGAACGGCAGAGCCACGAATGGTAATGATTTGACCTATGGAAAATCGAAGAAAGCGTGATACCCTTTTCCCATGGGAAATGCAAATGGGGCGTCGCGAATGTCATTGCCCCCAGAAAAAGTTCGTGAGGGGGCTGCCACAACAAAACGAAGCGACTCATAAAATTTCGGGCATGGCATGGGGGGTTCAATCGCTTGAGATCAGAATGGGCGAAATTTGTTCCCCTTTTTTGGGGAACTATAAAAAGGTTGGAAAAAAAAACCTTTTTCCCTCGGTCCTCGAGGGAACCGGTATCACACCCCTTTTTTAAAGTAGCGATTCGCCTCCGTGTAGAGCAAACAAAGCTGGGTTCCGCGGAAGCGGATTGACAAAAAATTTTGGGGGGTTGAAAAAGCAAACTTTAAAAAAGCCTGCCGAACTACCCCGCGTTACCAGGAATCTGGAACGCGAGCCATCAAGTCTCCTTGAAAAGAAAGCAGGCGACCCCCCACTCGAAAATCCTCGAGGGACCCCGGGCGTCAATGATTTTGGGGTTTTTCTTGTAAAGTTCCCGCTTGTTCTGGGGGAAAACTCTGTTCCAGGGAGTACATTTTTCTGAGGGATTTCTTTCCTGAAAAAAAAGGATCACCTTCCCCACGAGGATGACTAGACCCCCCCCTGGGCCCCCGAAGGCCCGCCGACCCTATAAAAAAACGGCTTACTGGCCCCGAGGCCATGGCCTTCGCTGTGGTAAGCTGTTCCTTCCCCTTTTGCCCTGGAAATCGCTTGGAGGTCGGATCAAAAAGAGGCCACCCTTGTAAGGAAAGGCCAACAACCCTTGTTTGGAACTGCGCCCCCCCGGCCCCACTGTCTGAGCCATAAAGCCTTCTGACTGTGACCGCTAAAGTTGCGTTTTGGGCCCAGCAAATGCCGAACCCAGACGGCATAAAGAATAACGGCTGCCGTTTCTAACCATTCAAAAATTTTTCCCGTTTTCCCGATAACGGAGATTCTTTTGAAACTCCGTCTTCAGAGGCCCAACGCTTAGAGAGCCTTGCGACACAGGATCTAGCACTGCTCAAAACCCATGACCCGCAGCCTCATAGCTTGCTTTTGCCCCAATTCTCCCTTTCTCTCCAAAGGCTCCTGAAAGCTCGCTTTTCCCTTAAATGGGAGTAGTAGGTTTTACTAAGCGAGACAAAGACACACCCATTCAAGCAGAATCCAATTTACCTTTAACTCGAGAGGAAAGGATAAAGTGTATCAAAGAAAGCGTTCATGAAAAGCTTATCTGGAATAGACTTCCCCTCTATTACCCCTTTAAAGCTCACCCAGAGCTGGAAATTTTTGTGCGCGAAGCCGGGACTCGGGAAACATGCGTGCTGTTTTACCAGGAACTGTTACCTTCCGGTAACTGTATATATTCTCGGGCTTCAATTAATCCTCCGTACCTTCCCCTAGAGGAACGCCCTGGGGCTCGTCCGCTCAGAAGGGTTTTTTCTCCACCCCGAATTAAAGGGGAACTCTGCCCAATATCTACACTGACCGCTCGTGTAAGGGGCCGGTAAGGCCTGCTGTTTCCCTCTGGAGGAATTAGCAGACAATATTGACCAAAGGTCGAAAAGTTATTAATCGATCGAGCGATTCACCCCAATTTTCCACCACTGTAACCGCAGCGCTAGACGGGGGGGTCCGTATCTGATTGCCGCAATGGACGGGACTGACCGCGGCATTGAACTCTGTTCAACATGCCCAAACCGTATGAAAAGGTCAAACGTAATACCAGCAAAAAACATGGGGTTTTTTTTTTTTTTTTTTTTTTTTCAAACGCTGAGGGTTTAAACGCTCCCCCAAGCAGAGTTACCCAGCGGTATTCGCAGCAATTTAGAGGTAAAAATAACCCTAAAAGGGGGTTTAAATATTGCAAACCCCCCCAAAATAATTAAATTTGTGAGCCCCACCAATTTTTATGCCCTTGTGAAAAGCAGCTGCAGGATAGCGACGCTGCGCTGGGGGTAGGATCCAACTCCCCAGTGGCCTGGTTTTAAACGGGAGGGGAGGGGTGAGGAGCCCAGGAGCCTGGTAATGCCCCCACAGGGGGGATCGCAGGGGGGAAAGCCAGAGCCGCGTCTTCCTGCTAAAAAGGGAGGGGGTGATAGGCCCCCCCCCTGCTACTCAAATAATGAGCGCAAACCCCCCCCCCCTGCCCCTCTCTGTCCTGCAGGTATCTGCTGCGGGACAAAAAATCACACTCTTAGAAGTGCGCTGTCACGCAGCGCGAAGCTATGACTTTCATGTGTAGCGCTGTCACGGGGTTCTAGAATTTACATGTGTCGCTGTCCAGCAGCGCTAAAGCTTACTGACATTTACATGTAGTAGCGTGTCCAGCACGCTGAAGTTACTGCTTTTACATGTAGTAGCGCTGTCACAGCAGCGCAAAGATAGACATTCATGTGTAGCGGTAACAGCAGCGCGACTACTGCATAAGTAACGTGACATTAGAATAGCGTGCTTTTTTCAGCGCTAAACACCCCATAATTTTTATTAAAATTTTTTTGGGTTTACTCAAAGCCGGGCGCCACAGGGACCCCGGGGGTTTTTGGGCGCAGTCCCCTGCTTCCCCCGGGGCGAAAAAACCGTGACCGCACGTGTGGTTTGCGTTCCCGCCAGGAAAGTTCCCCTCACCCCCCCGGGCCGGCAAGGATTCTGCAGGATTTTTAGAAAAATACAGACCCGCCAAGGGAGGGGTTTGGGGGTACAGCGCCTGTCCCCCCTGAGACCTCTAGACCAACTGTGACCCAAGCTCCTGTCCGAATTTTAAAATAAAAAATTTTTTCTGAGGAGCTGATTCAACGACCATCCTCGGGACCTAAAATCTTAATGGGGGCGAGTAGGAGGGCCGGCTGGGGGGGCCCAAAGCCAGTCATCACTCTTTTGTCTGAGGAAAAATTCCTGACGGGGGGCTCCCCCTCCTTCCCATAATGAATTTACTGTGGCTTTTTCCCTTCATCGCAGCTGAAAAACTAGTATTACTACAGCTGTAGGTTCGAAAATCATTTCAAAGCAAATTGTGACCTTTTTTTGGGAAAACTTCTTTTTAAACATTGTATCTTTTTTATACATTGCAGAATATGAATCGGGCAGAGAAACTGAAATGCCCTTGATTAGACGATGAGGCTCCCTTATGCAAGTATAGGAGAGAAGGCGAGCCATTTTGTGGTGGATTGGATAGTGAAGGATTTCCTGTCAAAAAGCTTAGTGTAGAGATTAGGAAAGAAAGCTAGAGATAGTGACTAAATTCATGAATTCAGTGACAAAATTACCCCCCAAGGGTAGCAGCGGGATTGTTCATGTGAGCCCTTCCGCGATTTTTTCATCTAGACTTGGTCACCCCCCCCGGGCTGAGTGGAACAGAGTCAATGGTCTGGACGCTTGGGTTTTTTGCTAGCGTCTACACCACAGGCCAGGGTTTGGAAAAATGAGAACCCACCGATTGACCCCTGTCCACTGTCCACAAGGAAAACTGGGGACAGTTTTGGGTGTTGTTTCTCCCTTAGGCTTCTGAAAACCCTCACTACGCAGACCCTTAAGCCATCAGTGAGGGTCTCGCAGTGTGCAAAGGCATGCATTTGAGCCTGGCTCCCCAGAAAAAAAAAGTGGGGTTTGGTTAAATGTCACGAGTGCTGTCCTAATTGACAGACCAACCGTTGGTCGGTCAAAAACGGCAAAACAAAAAAGGGAACACCAGGGATGCAATAACAGCGGTACCCCCTGTTCATAGGGAACGGGGAAAATAGACCCCCTGCACTCCCCAAAGGATTGCCCTGTTTCCCCTATCCCCCTTTTGGGTTTTTCCCCCCGTCCCCGAGGGGATACCTAAAACCCTCTTTTGCCCTGCTCTAATCCCTAGGGGGGAGGGGCCGATGAGACCTTCACCCAAGGAAAAAAAACCAAAAAAGGAAAATACAGACTAACAGGGAAGGGGGAAAAAAAAAAATACAACATTTAGCTTTTTTGCTGAAAATGCACCGCATAAGAGAAGGCACCGATCAAGAATTCAGCTGGAGCACCACAGCAACCAGAAAGCCCTGTCCCCCAGCTGGGTTTTGATTCCACAAGGACCTGTAAAAACCAACATTAGTGATGCATCAGGTGCCCCTTAAGGTGGTGGAGTGGTCCCCAACCACATCAGTAGAACAAAACAGCAATGAATTACACCAGGGGCCCAGGGGGGGGAAAAAAAAACAAAACTTAAAACCACCAATGGCCTGAAAAAAAAAAGTTTTAAATATGAAAACCCAGATTTGCCACAATCCAAAATGGATTGTGAAAATGGGAGTACCAATTTAATAATGGGAACTTTGGTTTCAGTGGACATCCAGGACACTGTTAAATTGGGTTATTGGGGTGCGTGTAATTTTGGGGGGCCCGGCAGGCCTTGCATTCATTTCATGGGCAAAAACCCCCATATGGGAGTACCAAAATTCTATAATAAGAACTTTGGTTTTCATGTGGACACCCGGACGTTTTTTCAATGGGTTTTTGGGGGTGGTTAAATTTTGGGGCCAGGGCAGGCCCTTTTGCATTCACTTCAGGGGCAAACGTTGGGGTCCCAAAATTCTTAGTTTTTAAAAATTTTGGGTTTCAGTAAAACCAGGACGTTGTTCAAAGGGGTTTGTTGGGGTGCGCCCAAAATTTTTTGGCACCCCCTGACACTCATCTACTCAAAAAACGTATGGGCCCCCTGTTTAATAATGGGAACAACAAGTAGCTGGCTGGGGCTCTCAAAGAAAGGGATCCCGCCTATTGGCCTATAAAAAATAGGTTTTGTGACTTTAAAGGCCCCCATTCATAAATAACGGATGTGTAATTTGTGTCACACCCCAGGGCCCCGATAAATTGAAAATGTTAAAGACATTTTCAGAAAATGCTTTTTGGTTAAAAGCAATGTAAAGTTGAAAAAGCAAAAAAAACTCTAGTGTGAACATCCCCAAGTGGTGGAGAATTTTTGTTTTGGGGTTTTTATTTTGCCTTAATACAAATTTTTCCTGAAAAGGATTTTCCAAAAATTTTCCCCAGGAAAATTTTTTTTTGGTTTCGTTTTTGCATGTTTTTTTGTGCGCCTGTAAAAGTGGCGTAAGACTTGAAACATTGCTCACAGGTGACCTGGGAGCAAAATGCTTCCCCCGGGGTTTTCCCCTGTCTTTTCCCCCGTCATTTGAGCACTTTTCCCATCAAATTTCCCGCTTTTTTTTAGACCCAAATAAAACCCGGGGGGGGGGCCGCGGCAAAAATGCTGAGTTTCCCATGATTACACGGGCTCGTTGCTTGGGTCGAGCACCCGAGTATTTTTAGTGCTGCCCATCAAAACCTTACACAAGGGCCCTTTCCCCTGGCTATGTTCAGTGGAGCACCCTTTGTCTATTCACCCTGGTAGGCCCATTGTGAGCGAATGTGCTCGCCTTACTCGTTACCCCCTGAGTATACGGTAATTTTTGTACCGGCAGCACCAAGTTTTTCCCGGGTTTTCGGCGAGAATCGGGTCTCCCCCCATTTTTTTTGGTGGTTTTACAGACCCAATTCGATGCAGGGAGAGGCTCACCCGAGAAAGGGTCAGAATTAGGGTTTTATTAGTCAGTGTTGGGGGTCTCCTTTGTAAAATCTCAAATCCAGAAAAATAACAGTCATTCAAAGGGGACTAATTCCCCGTATACACGTTCCGTGTTAAGTGGGGGGTAGTGTACGTCGTCTATGTTTAAACAGGAAAGGGCCCTGCGGCACTGTTGTGTGTATATAGATCATTGCTTACATCAGGGGTCCACCCCCTTTCCTGGTTCTGGTGCTGTGCTGCCCCTGTAGGATATATTGGCGTTTTTTTACCTAGCCCCAGGTGAAATTGGCTTTGAAATTTTTTTTGGCCGGGGTAATAGAGCTTTTTTTTTTTGAAAAGAAACCCAGATCATTTTTTTTTTTTTGGCTGGTCTTTCGCTTATGGTCCAAGACTGGGTCATAGGCAACTAAAGGCTGCGGTGGGACAAGGGACGTGGAGTTGCTTAAAAGGTGCTATTGACGGGTTAAAGGGCATGCGGGGCAGGGGGCATTTTTCGATGCCCCGTGGACGGGGGTTGTTTCAGGAAAAAACAGCGGAAGAAGCGTGGTACCCCCGCAGACACTGTTAGGGGGAGCCGGGTTCAACCAACAAAGTCGGTGCTTTGCTCCCTTTGTCCTGTCATGCTGGTGGTGGTAAGGGTGTATTTTTATTTCCCCTGTGTCATTTTTAAAGTGTACATTTCCTATAGGTCTTGTGCTTGGGTGGAGGAAACACAGGAGACTAGGTTGAAATGAAATGACTTGTTTAACTTATACAAGATGCTAAAATTCACACAGTTTGCAGGAACAGCGACAGGAGAATGGGGGCCAGAGAATTAAGCAACAAAAAAATCCCCAAAAGCAGGTTCGGATCTTTTTCCGTCCGATTCCTTGCAAACAGGGATTCCCAAAACAAGGTTTCCAGAGCCCAAAAATGTTCCAAATTTCCCCTCAGGGGGAAATACTGGGTAAAAGCCCAAGGTTTCCCAGGATCGGTCACGATGATGAGGCTTGATTCAGGAGAAATGATTGTTCATGGGGGTGTTTAAGAAGCAAGAGGGAAAATAGGGCGGGAACATGAAAACTGGGAAACCCCAAATTTTTAATGGGGCAAGGTGCAAAAAAGACAGAAACAAAAGGGCCCCGACGGAAAACTGATTTAAGGAACTGTCAACGAGACAAAAAAACCCTTCATTATCCCCCCTTAGGGAAACCTCCGGATGACCTCAGACCAGGTTTGTCGGGTCCCTCTGATGAAATGGCGGAGCAGCGGGGAGCATTTACATTATTGACGGGTTTCCCCATGGTTGCCCTCCACTGGTGCCCTGATTTAATCAAATATTCAACTGTTTCTTAAAACCGGAATCAGAATCCTTTCCACCAAAAATTCTCCTACCATCGCCCGATGGGTGGGGGCAAGGGAAGAACGTCAGGAAACGATTGGGGTTGCCCTTTAGTAGGGAACATGAAAGACAGGGGGATTCTATAGTTCGGGCAGTTGAAGACGAAAGAACAGCACTTATAATCTTTTGATTTATAAGGTCCAAATGTATTTATGCCCAATTTAGACGAGGGGAAAACTTTAATTTAAGTTTTTGGTTGACAGCCAGCCCAAAAATCTCCTCCCTTAAAAGCTTGTGCAGGTTTACAAAAATTTTTGCTGCTTTTTGTCCCTTTCCTGACCAATTCTAGTTTTTCCCTTTAGAAATCCATTTTTTTGTAAAGAAGGTTTTTTCACCATGCCGGCGGGGGTATTAGGGGAAAATCGGGGAAGAAGTTAGGATATAACCTAGTTTGGGGAAAAAAGGAGATGCTTATGGAGGCGCCTGAGGTTGTTATAAGAAAACTCAGCCAGGGGAAAGTAGATCCCCCAACACCTGTAGGGGGCAGTTTAAACGCGGAATATGCCCGGGCTGATGGTTCTTTTCTGTTGTCCATTAGCGGGGGATGAAAGCGAAGAAAGGTTTTTTTTAAATGTCCAAGCTGCACAGAAATTTTTCCCAAAACCCTTGAAGTGAATTGCCCCCCCCTCGCCCAAATGCCCTCACCCGGTTTCCTGAAGCGAAACCTTCTTAATCACAATTGATGTATGTTTTGAGTGGGTAAGCCGACACAAGGGATAAAATGAGTGTTTTGTTAGAGGGGAAACCCACCACTAGAAGGTGTTTTCCTTGAGGGTTTTGGTAAACTCCCAATGAAGTCCATAGAAAGGGACCCCCCACGGGGGGGACGGGGGGGGAAGAGGTTGCAAAGACCGTTGGGGAGGAGCGAGGTGTTTGCTTTGCACAACTTCACATGAAGTGACATGTTTAAGAATTTTCCTGAAATGGGCCCCAAAGAAAGAGAAAGAAATTCTTGTTCTTGATTCTCCTATGCCCGGCATCTTGGAATCGTGGATGAGTTGCAATACTCTCAATTCTGTTTCGGGGACATACAACGTTGCCCCTGAATCCACCCATTTTAAGCAAGATTTACGTCCCTTGGGGGTTGAGCCAACAAATAATCCGCAGGGTAGTTCCCTTTGAGTCCTTAAAGTAGGTTTGATTTAAATCACCCCAAATTTGGTCGGGAAGAAAGTCTTGGGAGGAAAGCGGACGTGTCTTGCGGAATAAAATCCTAGAGAGTGCATCAGCCTTTCATTGCGCGTCCGGGGTCTAAAAGAAATGAAAAAAATTAAAATTTGGGTTTTAGGAAAAGTTCAGCGAGCCGGGCGAGGAGTCAGCACTTAGCGACTGATAAATTAAAAGGTTTAGAGGGTCTGCAGGACGATATTTGCTGTGCAGCTCCTGAAGAAGGTGCCCCATTCTTGAAGGCGGCAAAAATGGCCAAAAATTCTCTATTCCCCACTGTAGTTCCTCTCAGCAAAACAACTGCGGGAAAGAAGGACAGGGTGCGATTTTCTTCTCACCTGTTTCTAGAGGTTTGCCCCAAACGGCACAGTCTAAAGCTCCACCTCTATTTGAAGGCAAGCCGGGGTTGGGAGTCTAAAAAGGTGCGGTGGTAAATTTATCCTTTAAACGGGAAAAAGCTTCTGGCTTGGGGGCCCGGAGAACCTAGACTGTTTCCCGGGAAATTGGGTGATAGGGACATACCCTCAAAAAAAATTTTAAATGAAACTCTATAAAAAGTTGGAAAACCCCGATAAAAACGCGCACCTCCTTACTTTTCTGGGAAATTGGGGCCAATCCTTGATGGTTGGGGTTTGCTTTCCTCCATACTAACCCTTGGTAGATAGTACTACCCAGAAATTGAATTTCGGCCCTTTGGGAATTCCTTTTTTCAAGTTTGATGTAGAGATGGTTTTGTTTAGGCGTTCAAAGCCCATTCTCACATGTCCATGTGTTCCCTGGGGGTTTAAAAAAAAATTAGAATATCCCGATAAACCCACAAATGTATCTAGGAGATCTGAAGATATATTCCGAGTGTTGGAAAGGGGGCGGGGCGGTCTAAACCCAAAAGGAAAACTAGATATTAAAAGTGTCCTAGCGTGCCCTGAAAGCAGTCTTCCATTCCCCCCAGGTCAATACGGCCCAAGTTATAGGCCCCACGGGACCCAGTTTAGAAAAAATTTTTGGCAGCGCATTTCTCCCCAACAATTCGGGGTTTAAAAGGCATGGTAACGGTTTCAAATAGTAACTTATTGAGTTCCCATGTCTTGCAGGGTTCAGAGACCATCTTTCTTTTCACAAAAAAGAGGGTGCACCTGGGAGAGGAGGGGCGTAGAACCCCCTTGGAAAATTTTTCGCTTTAACTTAAAAAATTTTTTTGCTCGGGCCCGCTAGGGGTAGATTTTTCCCAAAAGGTATCTCGGCCCCAGGCATAATTAATTGGGGACAATCAATGGAGGTGAGGAGGAAGCTGATCACGTTCTTCTTGTCAATAAATCCACATACCCGGTTACAGCTGGTATTCAGGGGACGCATGGTTCTTTGGGAACAGAGCAAGCTGAAACCCTTGAACGTTTCCCCGGAAAAGTGTAATTCCCCTTGGTCTCCCATTTAATCGTAGGATTCTGCGCCTCACCCAGGGTAGCCTAGAAAAATGGGAAATGGGGAGAAGGATAAGCAAAAAAGACATTTTCCCTGTGACTTTACCCATAAGGGCCCCCTCAAAGGCCTTTTTCTTGACCCACGGTCCAGAAGTCAGTAGAGGCCACCACGTCCCCCATTATAGGGAGTGCCTTCTTCATGAAGTACCCCCTGTTTCAGAGAAAAGGAGTTATCCAAAAATTTCCCACTTGCCCTGAGTCGTCATACAGAGTGCCCCCAGATGGTCCCCCAGAGTTTGATGGAAAAGGAAGCAATGAGAATTTTTTTCTTTTAAAACTGCTGGACACCCGCTGGGGAAAACTTAAAAAATTGCAGGTTTATCCGTCATCGCCCCCAAAACTAACGGTTTAAAGCCCGGAAAAAAAGATTTTGCAGCAATCTCTCTGGACCCTGGGGGTCGGACAGACAGAGCTCTTCGCAACACTCACAGTGAAGCTGCTGCAGTAGTCTTCAGAAGGCGGGGGCTTTTTAAAAGAGTCCCCTGCCCACCACAGTAGAAAAAAAGATTTTCCTTTAAACAGTTCTTTGCGTGCTCCAAACCCCGTCTTTGTAAAGAGTCCCCTGCATGGGTTGGGTTTGGTTCCCTTGTTCCATAAAAAAAAGGTTCCTTAGCTGAGGAGGGAGGTAGTAAAAGGTTGTGCGATTATTTTAAACCCATCTCTTTGTCTGCGTTCAGTAGACGACTCAATACGGAAAAATATTAATAAGTCCCTAAGCATTTGGGAGGGTCGGCACGAGCAAGTTACCCCTTAATCAGGGGGAGAAACCCTTTCCGAAAAATGATTTTTTAGGGGAAAGTGTCCAATGGTTCAAGGCCCTTCCCCTGAAATCCAAGGCAATTGGGTACTGAAGTTTCCGGGCGAAAAGTTAAAGGGTGCTTCAGCTGTTGCACCTCGATTGGGCTCAAACACCTGCCCCATGGCTGAAATAAAACCCAAAAAGGGATTCAAACAATCACCCTCGTCTCAATCAGGGGGTTTGCCCCCCAAAAAGCCTTTGGTAGAAAACAGATAAGTAAGATTTGGGTCGTTCGGGGAAAATTTGTGAAGCAGTGCAGAGAAAAAAAATTGCATTGATTAATAAATCCCCTAATTTTCTCACTTTCACCCCCAAAAACGAAAAGGAGGTAATTTGGGGATCCCAGAATTTGGGGGTTAGGGCGGAGCCGGGGGTCGTTCCCTCTAACCCTAAATCCTGGCTCGCAATTCCTGGGTGCTTCCAACACTTGCAAATTAGATTAGTGGGTCCTGGGGCTTGAAAAGGGGGTTTTAAAGTCTGTACATCTAAAAGGTTTGTATCGTCACTCCGCAAAGTTCCTTTATGGGGCCCCCATTTCCAGGGGGGGTGGTTATGCTGGGGGTAAAATTTTTTTCTAAAAACGGTGAGGTGTACCCCCGGGGGAAAATGTTTGGCCCCCAAATACCAAGTTATGGGCATTCAAGTTGGGCCCGCCCCTTTTAAAATTTGGGCATATTTTTTAATCGGGCCTTTCCCTCCACGTTCATCATCCGGCCATTGCAACAGGTTATGTTTCCCGTGCTGCACAGCCAGGTCGAAATCCTAACAAGGGGGGGGGTTTTTTGCTGGGCGTTAAATACTTGTTTTGGGAAAAAGGGTTGAGATGTACCCCACAGGGAAAATGTTTTTCCCCCCCAATAATTTGTATGCCCTTTTAGAAGTCTAGGAGAACCCCACTCCTTTCTAATGGGACATTTTTTGTTAAGAGGCCCTCCCCCATTTTTTCTTCCAAGGGGGGATTGGGTTTTTGGGGTGCATATGACTTGATAGCAGGGCGGGCCCTTTGCACCAACATAAAAAAACAGAATGGGGTCCAAAAATTAAAGAAGTGGATTTTCCGTGCCCACCGTATGTGGGTTCAAAGGCTTTTTGGGGGTGATTGACTTGGTAGCAGGGCAGGCTTGCAGCCAAGCATAGAAAACAGAATGGGGTACAAAATGATAATGTAAAGGGGATTTTCCTGTGCCCCTCCGTATGGGGGTTCAAAATTTTATTGGGGTGCATATGCTTGGTCAAAATAAAAATGTAAGTGGTTTTTCCCTGTGCCCATCCGTATGTGGGTTAAAGGTTTTTGGGGTGCATATGGTTTGGGTAGCAGGGCAGCCCTTGAGTCAATGCTAAGAAAACAGAATGGGAGCCCAAAATGAAAAATTGAAGGGGTTTTTTCCCTGTGCCTTAAGAAACCGGGGGTTCAAAGGCTTTTGGGGATGCAGTGATTTGGCGAGGGAGGCCTTGATTTAAGCAAAAAAAACAGATGGGAAATAAAAAATGAATAAGTGAAGTGGTTTTTCCCGGGTGGCCACCCCGTGTGTGGCTTGAAAAGCTATTGGCGTGCATGTAATTTGGGGGCCCAAGCCGGCCCTTGAAAAATTTTTTTTCGGGAAGCCCCCTGAACTCTTAAAAGGGGGTTTTGTGGTGCGTCGTAATTTTGGCAGCCCATCCCTCCTGCATGGGCAAAACAGTTTGGGGAGACCATTTTTAATTTAATGGCCTTTAAGAGTTTAATCCCGCCTGATCCCGGGAAAAAATAGGCTTGTGACTTGAGCCCCTCTTTCAAAAATTTAAAACAAGGGGTTTGCTTGTGTGTCACACCCCAAGGGGGCCCTGGGGTTTTTTAAATGCTACAATAAAATTTTTTGTATATAAATCATTAACCGGGAAAAGATGACCTTTAATATTTCCTGAAAAAATCCATTTTGTTTTCGTTTTGGTTTTTTTTTTGGTGCCCTGTAAAAATGGCGGGGAAATCTGAAAACTGTTTGTGAATGTGCTGAAAGTTTTTGGGCGAAGCCCCCCTCTGGTGGTTTACAACATACTGAACTATCCAATGAAGATTTGAAGATTGGCGATCAGGTGTACTGGGGTCTTATTAAGGGGGGTTTTCCCTCCCATCAGGGTTCCCGGTGATAAATTGTTCTGGTCTCATTTTTGATTCCTGTTCACTTTGTCCCCTGCTTTTTTTGTCCCTCATTTCTGCTAACAGATAAGACTTTTTCTTCTTTTTTTTTTTTGTCTTGTTTTTGCTTTTGCCTGCCTTCTGGGGGGTTCCGGGTCCCCCCCCGGGGGCTGTGATCCTCTCGTTTTTTTTCGCCACTGTTGTTTGTTCTTTGCCTTTTCCGTTTTTTTCAGTGGCTGCTGTTTAGTTTTTGTTCCCGAGAACAATTTTAGGTGGAGAGGTCGTGTGACCCGGGTGTTTTTTAATTATAGAGTTGGTCTTTTCAGGTTTTTTGGGGGTTTGCGTAAGTGCCCTTTCCCCTACCCTTTTTTTTTGGAATTTTGGGGCCCCCAATTTTTTGCTCTCTTTTTTTCATCTGGTTGTTTTTCCCCTCTTGTCAACCCGCCATTACATTTTGGGGGGGCTTTCTTTTTTCTTTGGGGATCTGCCCCCGGGGCAGATGTTTTCCTCTTTCTGTCTTTAGGTGTAGTTAGCTTTTCAGGGGTGACGAGGGGTCTAGGCCCAACGGGGTACCTCCACGGCTCCTTTTTTGGGGTGGTTATAGGGTACTTGCACCCCCATAGTTCAACTCCTGGTGTATTTCCTTTTTTGCTTGCTCTCCAGCTACCAATCATAAAGACAACTTTTTAAAGCTGTGAACTGGAGTCATAAAATGCTTCCGGGGCGATCCCCAGGATGTCCAGTGTTTTTTTGAGCTGTGTTTCCATCATTATCATGTTTTTAGCCCAAAAGGGGCCCCCCGGGTGATCGTAAAAAAAAAGCTCGGGTTCCCCAAGACTTACATTGGGATGTTTTTTTCCAAGTACCGGTATTCCAATTTTGCTCGACCTGAGCAATGGCACCCGAGCATTTAGTGCCCCCCATACTACTGTCCACAGATTTGAACTCTGTGGCGATCCCCCAATTTATTTAAAAGGGTTGCACACGGTTTAATAGAGCGGTGTGGTGAAAAAAATGGCCAATGTGGTACCAAAACTACAGATAAAATATAATTACCCACCTAAGGCCAAGTCGTGCAAAAAAAGTGTATTTTATTTGGTTCCCCAATTTAGCAAAAAGAAAGTCCCACGTTGTAAAACAAAAAAATACCAAATTAGGCAAATACCCAACGTTTCGTCCTCCCCGGGATTTACGGGGTACTGTGGGAAAAATCAAAAAATCGAATCAGTGAGACTCAAAATATTAAAAATAATACAGACTTTAACAATGTTTAAAAAAAAATAACAGAAAAAAAAAAAGGGAAGACTATGAACAATATATAATCATGAACAATATACGGCGATGTTACAGCAACATTTATGGGATTGTCATTAGTTTAAAATTTGAGATTAGAATACTTGTTACTTAACTATAATAAATACTTGAAGAAAAGAAAGGGGAAAAAAATGAAAATGTACCTAGAGTTTATTTCAGTAATAAGGCACTTAAATGAAGTTTCAGAAAATTCATAGGGGGCCCCATTTAACATACCCAGTGCGGGGGGGAAAAAAAAGAAAAATTGAAAAAAAGAAAAAAATTATAGCATAAATGAAAGAATAGTATTAACAGAATTAAAGGGCTTATTTACCTTAATGTTGTAAAAAAGGGGTAAAAAGGACCAGAAAGTGGTAATGCTGGGGGGAATGGAAGTGTATAAAGCCCCCTGTTATGCTGTATATAATGGAAGCTATATCCTGGAGAAGTAATAAAAACCTGTGTCCGGAAAAATAATAGGGGAGGCAGCGCCCCCGCGCTCAGCCTGTAAGTGGGGGAAATAAAAAACGTGCTTAAAGCCCCCTGGTAGTTGTAAAGTGATAGAGGATATGCCCAAAAAAAAGTAGATAGTCCCGTGTCGGGAGGTTAAATAGGATGAGGCGCGCTCTCGCTAGCCTGAATAGCTGGATGAGGTCTGTGGGGAAAGTAGTGTCACCCTGTTTTAAATAGGGGCGCTGTGTCACGCCGGCCCGGAAGTGCGTCCCCGGGGACCGTGTGATGTCCGCTAGCTCACAGAAAGGTTGCGCATGCGCTGGGAAAAAAAATCGCCATTTTGGGATCGGGCAAACCTACAAGGGGTTTTCGAATAGGGGGGGAGGATATAAGTGTGTATATGTCGGGATTAATGTTTAAAGGAGGGGAGTAAAAAAAAAGTCCAGGAGAGTAAGGGAAATTTTAAGATGTAGAAAACAACCGGTCTGGGGCTTAATTGAAAAAAGCCAATGGGAGCAAAAAAAAAATTTTAAAAAAAATTAAAATATAGAAAAAAAATTTAAAAAAGGAAAAAAAGGGGTAAATAAAAAAGAAAGAAGGAGAATTTTAGAAAAAAAATAAAAAAAAAGGAAAAATATTATTGAAAAAATTTGGGAAAATCAAACAAATCAAAAAAATCAATAAAAAAATCAAAGAAAATTTTTTTTGGCATGATGGTAAAAATAATAAAAAAAAGTGAAAAAAAAGGAAAAGTCAGCAAAAAAATTGGGAAAAAAAATTTGTAAAAAAAAATTAAGAAGGGGGAAATTGAAACTATAAAATGAAAAAAAATAAGAAAAAAAATAAAAAAAGATAAAATTAAAAATAAAAAAAAAAAAAAAAAAAAAATAAAAATAATTGGGGGGGGGACTTACCGGTTAGATAAAGATTTCAAAAGGGGTCTGAAAGTTAATGGAAAAAAAAGGTTTAGAGAAGCCAAAAATCTCTCTTTGGGCCCCCTAGGAGAAAACGGTCAGTTTGTGTATCCAATATGTTTCCCGATTTTTCAGACGTTTAATCGTTCACCTCTCCGTGATTTAGGTCCCTGTTGAAAATTTTGGAAATTTTTAATGAGCCCTGAATGATTGTGCCCACAAAGTGATTGGGAAAGGGGCGCCCGTTTTTTTATGCGTATTGTAGTTTTTATGGCTTGCCATCCTCTCTTTTTGGTTTGGGGTTGTGGTACCCCTTTTTTCAGGGGGGCCAAAAGGAAATTTTTTATAACATAAACAACATAGTTGGAATCACATGTGTAAAATTTTTTTGATAGGAAAGGATTTTTTACTGGGTGGTTTTCCCGATCCCCTTTAAAAATTTGGAACCAGGCACAATTTGACAAGGGTAGGTACCAAAAACCGAGGAGGTGAGTAACTTTGTGTTAGGTTAGGTTGCGAGCTCCCCAATGTCTCCCTTCCGTCTATCTCTAACGTTAGGGCTCTTCTGCTACATTAAAGAGCGGGTTGAAAATGCAGGAATGGTAGGGTGGTTTTTGTTAACAGTGCCCGTGTTTACGGATGAGGGAATGGTTTTTAAAACTGAGGGGGTGAATTTTGGGGACAAAGGACACTTTCCCTGTTTAATGTTGGGGGTTGAGGTATCCGGGGGTTTTAAGTAGTTCTCTCTCAGGGGAAAGTATTTGGGGGTATCTCGTTCCAAAATTTTGGGTAGCTTTGTCAAGGCGGGTTAAAAAGGGGGCAGGTCTGACATATCCTAGGATAGAGTGAATTGTGACCTTGGGTAGGCTTTTCCTTTTTGATTTTGGGTGACTCGGAATGTGAAAGGGGCTTTTTAAAGTCCTTTGGTTTCACATACAAGTCGGTCGTGAGATTACCTTGGAGTTTTTCATGACAGAGTGTCCAAGATGGAATTTTATCAATTGGGTGTATTGTGAATTGTAGGTTGGTCGCTGAAAAAATTTGGGGGAATGATGTCAGTAATTCAAGGGGGCCTGTCCAGATAAAGAAGACGTCATGGGATGTACGATGGAACTTTGATATGATTTTGTAGATCTGGTGGGAGATATGGTGTTTTGAAAAAAAATGCATAAAGGCATTGGGTAAGGGGGTGCCACATTATTCCCCCTGGGTGGTCCCTCGTGACTAAAATATAGAACGATCTTCGTAGAAAAAGTTTTCAAAAGGATTAATTAAAGGGAATTCGACAAATTCAATTGTTTTGTTGGAAAGGGTTTTTTGAACTTTTTAAATATATCCTTTTTAATATAAAACTTTACTCCATCTTTAACCAATCTTTTCATTCCCCTATTAAATTTCCAAAATTAACTCTAAAAAAAAGGCCCCCCAGTATCTAGGAAAAAGACTTGGGTGGTTTTTGCTATGGTCCCCCAAAATCTTCTCTAGTAAACAAGGGGGTGAAAAAATGGAATCGGGGGATGCAACGAGGGGTCTCCGGGGGGATTATTAAGGATTTAGGGTTTTTGGGGGGGTTTTAAAAACCCCCGGGGGAATGTAGGGGGGGGTTTGGTGGGAAGGCCGTTTTTTTTTTCGTTATTTTGGTTATCCGTGGGTTTAAGGAGGACTTTTTTTTTTTGAGTTTTTTTTGGGGTTGGGTCTCTAAAAAAAATGTTGTGGGTCCTGGTCTGTTTTTTTGGACGTTTTTTTTTCCTTATATAGGGGGAGTGATCCATAATGACAGTGGCCCCCCTTTTTTAAAAAAAGGGGGGGTTTTTTTTTAATGGTTTTTTTTTTGTTGTTCGTGTGATGTAAGTGCTTGACTCTCACTTGATGTCAGATTTCAAAAAAGGGAAAAGAACCCAAAGGCTTTGTTCGTCCCCCAAAAGGCCCTTGACTTCAGTCAACAAAAAAAATAGGTTTCTTTTGCTTGGAAGCGGGGGGTGGTTTAAAAAGTATGGGAAGAAGGTCTTTTTTTAAAATAGAAATCCCCAAAGGCCCCAGGGAACTTGAATCGGGGTAGTTTAGTCCAAAATTGATTCTTTATTGATGGGGCGGTAAAATCGCGAACCCCCTTTTTCCCGGGGAAAAAGGCCCCCATTTGGGGGGGGGCAAAAAGAAAAGCCTTTCTGAAAAACAGCGGGGGGGGGGGAGTTTTTTTATAATGGGATGTTGATCCCGAGTTGGGTAGGGGTCTTCCTGAGACCTTTTGTTTTTTTCTCCCGATCGTCTTTTGTCTTTCGTTTCGATTTTTAGTCCTCCCCTCGGTTTTTCCCAAAAAAAATGCTTGGGTAGATCCTTTGAAGAGTCGTCTTGTAGAGGACCAAAACCTTTTTTTTGGGGTTTGGGGGGGCCTGTTTCGTTCCAAAAGATTCTTCCCCATCATACACAGGGTTTTGGGTTTTGGGGTTTTTTATTTTTGGTTTTAAATTTTCCTCTCCCCCAAAAAAATTTCCGTTGTTGATATAATTTTCTCAGTTTTTTTTTTTTAGACTACCGTTGAAGTGGTAGAGTAGGGGGGATTTTAGTTTCAATTGCTTGATGTTCCCTTTGTCTCGGGGGTCCCCTTTTTGCGTATTAATATTTTTAAAAAAATTATGTCAAAAGAGCATTTTTAAGGATTTGTTTGAATTTATTTAAAAAATTCCCCGTTATCCCTTTAAAAAGGGTGGGCGGTTTAAAAAAAAAAGGCCCCCGGGGACCCCCCCCTGGGCTATGGTACTCCCCCCAAAATTACCCATGTAAAAATATGTTTTTTTGTCGCCTTTTTTTTTTTTCATAAAACCCTTGGCCCTTTAAATCCTGTGTGGGAGTTGTCAAAAAAAATTAGAAATTTGGACTTGAGAAAAGTACTAGAGCTGTTGCTGCATATAAACAAACGTGTCTAGATTGGCATCTTGGCCCGGTTTTCAAAACCGCAAAAAAAAGGAATTTTTTTTAAAGGGGTTTTGCCACGGGTTTAAAGCGGTGCTGGTGAAAAAGGAAACCAAGGGAGGTTCCCCAAAAATCGAAAAAGAATTAAATTCCCCCACCAAGGGGCCCAAATCGATGCAAAAAAATTTATTTTTTTATTTTGGTTCTCCAATTTTTGCAAAAAAAAATGCCAGTTGTGAAACAAAAAAAAAACCCCCCCTTAGGCTAATCCCCCAAGTTTCGATCCTACCCCGGGTCTTAGTCAGGGGGGAGCTGTGGAAAAACAAAAAAAACGAATCGTAAACACTAAAAAATTAAAAAAAAATTACAAAAATATTTAATTTTTTTAAAAAAATAACAGAAAAACAAAAAGGAGAAGATTAAAAAATTATAATCTTGGGGAAAAAATACTGAGCGTAGGGTTGCAGCGATTCCCCAAAGGATTTATTTTTTAAAAATTTCCCCCATTGTGGTGACCCCCGGCTCACAGTGGGGTGGGGGGGTTTTTCTTGCCCCTGGGAAACGCGTTTTTCATTAAGGGAGAATTTTAGGGCACGGGGAGGCCGGGGAAAGGGGGGAGCCAAAAGCAGAGAAAGAAGTTTTTGATAAAAGGTTTGTCCCCCTTTAACCTTGGGGTTCCCAAAACGTAGGAAAAACCCCTTTAAATTTGCCCCCAATTGATATCGTCCCAGGGTTAAAAGTAATGCCCCCCTTTTTTCGCCTTAAATGGGCCCCCCCGGGGCCCCTAAAACTTTTTGGGAAAAAAGTGGTTTTTGCGCGACATTCTGGGGTATTTTCGGCTTTTTTTTTCTTAGCAAAAAAATGGCGATTTGGCAAATTTTTTGGGGGGAAAGGAAAGGGGAAACAATTTTTTTTAAAAAAGTCTGTTTAAAAAGGAGTTTGGGTTTTTCAAAAAAATTGGAAGGTTTAGGTTTTAAAATCCAGTTTTTGGGAAGTTAGGGGGAAAATTATTTTTATGTGGGCCCAAACCCAAAAACCGGGGGGTGGTACCGTGCTCAAAAGGGGGGGGTGTAGGGTAAAAAAGGAAAACGCGGGGGTTATGGGGTTTATGAGGAGTGTTTAAATGGATTTAGAAAGTGTGTTGGCAGGTGACACAAAAACCCGCGGGGAGGCCCCTTCTGTACTGCTACAGACTCTCACCACCCAACTGAAAGGGGCCCAAACCCAAAGGGAAAATTTTTTGCGGCGGAGACCTTTTGAGAAAATTTGGGGCCCGTGACGGGGGGACAAGAAACAGCGAAAGTGGTTGATGAGACAGGGGGGTTTTGGGTGAAGGGGCTGTCAGAAAATTTAGCCGGAATTCCCCAAAAAAAGGGGAGTTTATTGCCAAAGTGCCGTTCATGGGTTTATTGAAAAATTTTTGAAAATTTTTTTTTTACTGAGGTTTTTTTTTTGGAAAATTTTAAACAAAACGTTTTTTGGGTGATCCCTTTTGGGGTCTAAAAAAAGGGCCCCCGGCTAGGAACCCCTTCACATGCAGCTGCAGACTTGCGACCGGCTGGCCAAATTAGAGTTTAGCTCAGGTGCGTGCTTGTGTGGTTGAATCACTCCTGTCTGGGCGGGAACTGAAATAAAACCTCCTCGTTTTCCTCCTCCCCTCTTTTGCTGGTACTCAGTGGGCCTCTGGGTTCACCCCCCAGTGGGATCACCCTTAAAAAACACACAAAAAACAGAAACTGATTCGGCCACCCCCCCCCGGGCAATAGAAAAACCCGCCAAAAAACAGGCACTTGGCTGACCAGCCTGCCCAAGAACTAGCGGGTTCCCGGGTTGCTGACGGAGATGAAAGAGATCCCTTCTGCCGAGCACTTTTTTCGATCAAGTAGTCCTTGCAGCTTAAAGTCCACCTCATGCCCCCAAAACAAACTTATTTCTCCCCTCCTATCCCCCCTGTCCCCAAAACCCCTAAGCGCTTTTCATGTTTCAATTCTCCTCCGCCCCCCGCACCTCCCTTTCCCTCTCATTTTGATTAAGTTTTTTGCCTCTTTTTTTAAGAGAATCGATAACATAAGAAAAGCTTTGGCCCCAGCCCCCTGCCCCCCTCTTAAAACTGCTCCCCCTGTTCTTAAAAAAAACCCCTTCTTCACCATGACGAAGATCAGCTCTCCACCCTTCTGTCAAGATCACATCTCCCACATTCACGTTTTACCTGCTCCCTTTCCCACCTCATCCCTAACCTCCCCACATCTTCCCTTTCCAACCATAACACGTCTTCAACCTTTCATTTAAAAAGGGTGTCTTCTTTCCCCATCCTTTAAGCTGCCTCAATCACACCCCTCCTCAAAAAGCCCTCCCTGACCATCCTCTGTTCTAGTATCGCCAATTCACTTCTCTTTTGCCCCTAAACTACTGTACAGCATGTTATCTTGAATGTCCTCCTCCCCTTTTTTTACCCTTACAATCTGGCTTCCGACTGCATCACTCAATGAAACGCCCCAACTGAATACCAAAACCACTAACCGCCAGAGAAGTGACCTACTCTGCCTCTTTCTCCTGGACCTGTCTTTGCCTTTGACATGGTGGACCCTTTCCCTTTGTTACAGTTCTCTCACTCTTTGGGATACGATTTGGCCTTTCCTGGATTTCCCTATATCTAACAGACCAACATTCATGTCTCCCCTCCCACACCACTCCTACCTCGCCCCCCCCGTCTGTCGGTGTTCCCCCGGCTCGTTTAGGCCCCTACCTTCTCCCTCTACACCTTCGGCCTGGAACAGCCATAGAAACCCACGGTTTGCAGTATCATCTTACGCCCATAACACACGATCTACCTATTGGACCTGACTCACCCCTTTTCTGTCAAAATCCCCAAATGAGGATGAGTTTCTGAAATCCCTCCATTATCTGGACTGTACTACGCAGCGTTTTGGACCAACGGTTTGGTTGCGTCCCCAAAAAGCTGCTTCACTGATGTAAATTCCCCTTAGTGGGGTAATTGTGATTTATCTCAAAGCCCCCTCATTTTATTTTAATTAAAAATCATTTTCTTTGGGTTCTGCACCACTATAAGTACTGTCTGCTATGATCTTTATAGGGGCCCAAATCCCCTTTTTAACCCCAACATGAATTTTTGGGGGTGTTTGATCCTATTAGGTTGGCGATATTTTATATCAATAAATATCGGATCGGAATGGGTATCGCATACCCAAAAAGTACGGCGATACCCCATACCCAAACCCGGAAAAACCAAAGTAAGTCTTTGGGAACAAATATCGGAAATTAAAAAAAAACCCTTTTGCCTTGTTGGTTAAATTTACATGAAGGAAAAAACAAGAAATGTAGAATGTATTGGGGGGGGTTGAGGAGACATTAAAGGCAAGATGTTTAACCCAATCAAATGGAATGCATTAATATTTTTTTTTAAAATTTTTCGGATTGAGAAGAAATTTACAATGTTGTTAACCCTTTTTTATTTTGGCAATTTGTAGTTCACAACTTCCCCTGTCTTTACCCTTTTTTAAATTTTGCCACACTTTTCCTTCATTCTTTGCAGCATCCTTTTTTCAAAAATTTTTCTTCTCTTCCCCTTCTTTATTTCTTCTTTTAAATTCTTGTATTTATCTTTTTGTTAACAGACCCTATTTCTTATTAAACTATTATTCTTTTTCTATTCTAATTTTTCTCTTCTTTTCTTCATTTTTCATCTATTCTTTTTGTGACAGAGAAATTTCCGTTTCTTGTAAACTTAAAAAAATAATTTTTCATCCTTTCCTTCTTTTCTGTCACAAAAAATTTAAATTACAAAGTATTTGCCGGGTTTATTTGCCTCAGTAGCAGGGCATTTTCCAGGGGACCAGAGGAAGAACGGACTCACCCCCCAACACTGCTTTTCTTTTTCTGCTTTATTTAAACATTTTTTGCTCTTCATTTTGGTTTATTCTTTTGTTTTCTGCTTTTTGTTTCGCTTTTGTTTTTCTGTCTTTTTTCTTTTTTTTATTTTTTGTCTTAACTTTCTTTGTCCTGTTGGTGATCTTTTTCGGGTAATCTTTTTTTTCTTTTTGTGAGGGGTTCAGGGCTGGGTTTGGGTTGATGCTGTCGTCCTTTTGGCGTCATCTTCTTCGGGGTGGTCATCAGGGTGCGTCTTCTTGTTGGGTCCAAATGATTACCCAAAAAAAAAAATTTTAAAAAATTTCAATTTGTAAATGTAGCTAAGGTACAAGAAGGGTGACAAATTCCGAGAACAGCTGACGTTACGGAACCCCAAGGTATCGATGGTAAAGAGACAATGGAAGTAAAGAGGACCCCTGACGTCTGGAACCCCGGAGGGGGGCAGGGGAAAAGGGAAAAGAGCCTTTTCACAACGAGGACCAGCTGACGTTAGGGACCCGGTTACTAAGCGGGGGTACCTGTGCCCAAAGCAACCAAGGACCCGAGTTCGGAACTCGGATACCCGGGTGGAGGCCCCTAGGCCAAAGGCACTGCGGAGAACCAGTTGACGGTATGGGAACCGGACGGGTAGCAGAAGGTAAAGAGCCAAAAGCAAGAACGGGCCACTGACGTGCGGAACCCGGAGGGTACCAAAGGCACCCCTGAAAAGTAAATGAAGGCGAAGCCGTCCGCGTTACCGAAAACACAAGTCCTACAGTGGGGTGCTTGCCATTGCCAATGAAAAGCAGTTCACTCTACAGCGGCTAGTTACTTGGGACCGTTCCGTTAATATGGGCTAGCCTACTAGTTTTTGAGGCCTTATTAGATGGCCATTTGAACTCCTTCCCCTGGAGATTTTCGGTCGAGGAGCATATTTGAGTATCGATATGTACCTTCGATTGAACCTTTATGTTCCAACTCAGTTACACTGCTATTGTTATGCCTTTACTCGTTGTGTCCCCCTCCTTATGTTTCTATCCCTATTATTACCCAAAGATCTACTTCACATCCCAAACCCCTCTTGCGCTGCCGAAATGGAATTACCCAGCATATTCCGCCTTGAGACCGCATTATCCAAATTTCATCTACTCCTAGGTTCAGCCTTGTGGTGTGGTAAGCAAATTATGATATCTCAATATGTCACTTAATTTGGTATCCCTCAACGTTAGGGGACTGAATTCCCCTTATAAGCGCTCTTATCTATGGAGAGAGGCAGGCAGACTTAAAGCAGACATACTTTTTCTGCAGGAAACTCACTTTTCTCGTACTAAAATGCCCCTCTTTAGCAGCGTTAAATTCACGCAGATTTTCCTAGCCTCTCAGGAGAAAAAAAAGGCAGGCGTTGCTATTTTGTTCTCCACTGACGTGTCATTTCAATGCGAATCTTCCTACATTGACCCTGCAGGTCGTTTTATAATACTGGTGGGACTGCTACAGAACAAAATGGTCACTATGGTTAATATATACGCACCGAATTTACGACAAATTCGTTTCCTAAACAGGGTAATGCGTAGAGTCCGAGTAATGGCGAAGGGAAGTCTGCTTATGGGAGGGGACTTCAACATGATAGTTGATGGGTCGTTAGATGCTTCCAATCCTAGATCCCGGCATGTCCCTTGCCTCCAACAATGGTTAAGATCACACTCCCTATACGATACATACAGATGCCTTAATTCTAGCTCTAGGGCTTACTCCTTCTACTCAGCTCGACATCGCACCTTTTCACGCATTGACATGTTTGTCGTGGATCGGTGGGCATTGCCAGATGCTAAATCTGCTACGGTGGGGACGGCCGCGTGGTCGGACCATGCGCCGATTGCGTTGGAGTGGTCTCCGCGAGCCTATGCATCAACGGCGAGGCAATGGCGAAATAACCTGGCACTGTACACCGATTCTTCATATGCGACACGCATACGACAGCATATAGTAGACTACTTTAGTGTTAATGCTACTCCTGACGTTACTCCCTCGATATTATGGTTAGCTCACAAGGCTGTCATGCGGGGACACCTCATCCAAATGGGAGCTCAGAGGAAAAAAGCATTGACGAGTCAGCTGGATAGTTTATTGCTGAAAGTCCAATTAGCTGAGAATGAAGTCACTTCACAACCAACTTTGAACAATCATCGAAGTCTGATGACCCATCGACATAATTTACAGCTTCACCTGTTTAGCCAACACGATAAATATATACGCACCATGCGTGCAACCCACTACGGGTCAATTAATAAAACCTCTCGTTACATGGCATCCAAACTGAAACAAAGGCGAATCCGTAGTACGGTGTTCTCACTAAAAAACTCCCAATGCCCTCACTCGTCAATCACACACCCTATGGAAATAGCGGAGTCGTTTCGTAAATATTACGAACAGTTATACAATCTCAAAGATTTTCCGGGAGTTATACAACCTACAGACCTAGCCATTAACTCTTTTTTATCTCAAATTGACCTCCCGAAACTATCCCCTTCATCGGCCTCTATGCTAAATGCCCCAATTTCGGTGACTGAAACCTTGCAATCCGTCAATATGTCTAAACTGGGCAAATCACCTGGCCCTGACGGGTACTCGAATGAATATCTCCGAACCTTCTCTGATTTACTTGCGCCGCATTTGACTAACATGCTAAACTCAGCTCGTGAATGCGCTTCTTTCCCGCCTGAGTTCTTAGAAGCGACGGTAACTGCGATTCCTAAACCTGGGAAACCCCCTAACGAACCTGGAAACTTTAGACCCATATCGCTACTGAATTCAGATACTAAGATATACGCTAAAATACTAGCCATCAGGCTATCTAACATTTTACCACTGCTGATCCATGCTGATCAGACAGGATTCGTGGCGGGACGCCAAACATCTGATGCAACACGACGTGTCCTCAACTTGCTTCAGTTTGCTTCGAGGGGTCGGGCGCCTTCTTTGCTTCTCTCGTTGGATGCGGAGAAGGCGTTCGACCAAATTCATTGGGGATTTATGTTCCACACTTTGTGCAGGTTTGGATTCGAGAACGACTTTTTACACTACATTGAAGCTTTATATTCCTGCCCATCTGCTAGGGTGCTTATTAACGGCACTTTATCGCAACCATTCTACATCACGAACGGCACCCGTCAGGGTTGTCCCCTGTCTCCCCTCCTCTTTGTTCTCATCATGGAACCATTGGCGGAGAGAGTCAGAATGGATCAGACTATTAGAGGTATCCCAATTTCTGGTAGACAACACAAGATAAGTCTGTATGCAGATGATATTGTCCTCCTATTAACCGACCCGCTAACTTCCCTACGATCAGCCTGTAATACCCTAGACGAATTTGGGCGGATATCTCACTACAAACTCAACTACACCAAATCACACCTCATGGGATTACACATTGATCCCCAACTTAAGGCTGCGATGCTTGCTGAGTTCCCCTTCAAATGGCAGGATACTACGGTAACGTACCTAGGCATTAAGCTTACCTTACCATTTCACAAGACAGTGTTACAAAATATGAACGGCCTAATACAGGATATTCAGGAGACTCTAGACACATTCTCAAAAACAGACATATCATGGATAGGTCGGATCGTATCATATAAGATGATGATCTTACCTAAAATCTTATATATATATAGAACGCTTAATCTCCCGATACCAAAGAAATATATAACAAGGCTTTCATCACAAATGTTGAGGTTTATTTGGGCTGGGAAGAAACCTAGGGTGGCCTCCTCTGTCTTAAGAATGTCTTGTTACCATGGAGGGGCAGGCGTCCCCAACCTACACGCATATTACCACGCCACGATTATACGTCAAACTAGACACTGGTGGATGCAATCTACGCACTCCTCTTGGCCGACCATAGAATTAGCCTTAAATCATTCAAGACCACTACACTTGCATTTGTTAGTTTACACTGTAGATAAAACTCTTCCTCCACCGGCTTCACATGTAGTGAAAGCGTCTCTACGTAGTTGGGTCTTATTGGCATCCAAGTTGAGATATGATACACAGGTCTCTGCGGCAGCATTACCGATCGCACTTCTCCATCAATGTATACCAGACTTAGACACCCGGAACTGGGGGGAACTTGACCTGCAAACTTGGGGAGATGTAGCCACAATGCAATTCACAAGCCACACTCCACAACTAACCGCATTCCATATACGAAGGGCTAGATCCTATATCTTCTCTGGTAATAAGCTTGATACGCGGGTTCCTCTGACCCTCTGGAACCTTATCTTGGGCACTAACCCCCAACCTCACTTTGCTACGACTAAGCACTTATATGCAATATTTAACGACTCCATTCACTTTACTAAACGAGCCCACATCCTCAGCTGGGAAATTGACCTAGGAAGACCGTATTCTGAGGCTCAGTGGGAACTTGCGTTTAAATGGGCTAAAAAAGCATCGCTCTCCATGACGCTTCAAGAGTCGCATATGAAGTGCATGTCACGCTGGTATTACACTCCTGAGAGGCTGGCCAGATTGTTTCCCGGAGCCTCTGATTGTTGTTGGAGGAACTGTGGAGAGACGGGCTCTTTATTCCACATATTTTGGAGCTGCCCTAGGGTTTTGTGCTTCTGGGGAGAGGTCTTCAACTTACTAGATTTGGTGACATCTTTGAGAATACAGCGATCTCCACACATAGCATTATGCCTGCTGGAAATTGACACGGTACCTCTAGAATTCCGCAGGTTTGTGGCTCATACTCTTATGGTTGCTAAAGTAATGTTAGCCCAACGCTGGAAAACTGCTTCCACCCCATCAATGCTTGAGCTGACCTCTCGACTTAAAGAACATCACGCACTGGAATTTTTATATGCTATCCGCAATAATTGCGTACCACTCTGCAACCGCACATGGGCCCCATGGTCCAAATATTGCAAAGACTCATTACATTCAGTCTCAACAAGTCATCCTTAAGTGGTCTCTGAACGAAACGCAAGAAAAGGTCCTTTTCATCGATATTACCTCCCCTTCCTTCCTATTACCAAATCCTTCCCTTATGTTTATTGTTTGTATACCTAGTTAGTCCATGTCTTGTCTTGATTATTATTACTGTTTTACAACGTATGGTCTCCTGCAGGCCCAGTTATATGCTTTCTTGTATATGCAATAACCAAAAAATTTTTCAATAAAAAACTATTGAACATAAGAAGAACAGACAATCTCTCCACTCTCGTACCAACTACCACCTCCACTGGTACAAGGAACTGAGAAGAACTGGCGGATGAAATACATACTCCCAGGTTGTCGTCCACCACACAACCTGGGATTAACAGTTTTCCGGCGACTTTTGGCTCAACAAGGCACGGGATGGACATTCTCCAACAAAATGTCCCTCTTTCCCGCAGAAAAAAACATCTTCTAGTCCTGCCGCGTACCGCCAATCCCCTCCTACGAAATGATGTCCCTCCCAACTGCATAGGCTCATCCGAACAGACAAGGGGAACCTCAACATAAGGGACTTTAGTGGTAGGTGGAGAAACAACAGGGAGTGGGGTTACCTCACCCCTCTCCCGAAGCCGTCTATCAGTACGGATAGCTAAGGCCATAGCAGCCTCCAGAGAAGGAGGAGACTCATACTGAGCCAAAACGTCTTTTAATTTATCAGAAAGCCCATGACAAAACTGGCTCCTAAGAGCTGGGTCATTCCACTGAGTATCTGTGGCCCATCTACGAAACTCAGAAGCAAATTCCTCTGCCGGACGATCTCCCTGCTGTATCTTACGTAATTTAGTCTCAGCAAGAGAGACCCGATCTGGGTCATCATATACCAATCCCAGGGCAGTAAAAAATTGATCTACAGACAGTAGAGCCGGGGATCCCGGAGGAAGGGAAAATGCCCAGGATTGAGGGTCCCCTTGCAGAAGTGAGATAACAATTCCCACTCTCTGCTCCTCACTCCCTGATGATCGAGGCCGAAGCCGAAAATACAATTTACATGCCTCCCGGAAGGTGAAAAATTTGTCTCGCCCACCAGTGAACCTGTCCGGGAGAGCTACTTTAGGTTCAACTCTGGTTTGCTCCAGGGGAGACAAAACTTTGGACTTAATGTCCGTCAGCTCCATGGATAATCCCTGCAACTGCAGAGCCAGCTGGGCTACTGGATCCATGGTAACTGGAGATAATTTTTATGGCCAGTGAAAATGTCACGCTGTCTAATGATATGTATACAATGTCAGTAAACTATTAATACAGGAACAACACTCTATACAACAACTAGTATAGCAACATCAGCATGTAAGTATAGAATAGATTTACCTGACACGATATCTGCTGAACTCAGGGTTAATCTTGAGGACTTGATGAGCTGAAACAGGAAAGAGGTGGACCGGGATCTAACCTGACCCTAAACGGGGGTCCTAACTAATCCCTCACCTTGGAGGTACTGATAATGGTTCAGAGGTCCAAGTCTCCAACCTAACCCTGTCTCCTATCAGACCCTGAACCCTGTAATCAGTCCTAAGAAGGATCCTGACTACCACCAAAGGGATATGGGCTGATCTCAGCTAAATACACAGATTAGACATATAAGACAGACAGGATAACACTCGCTTGCATACACACTCAAACACCAAAGGAACATAAATGGTCTGGGAAATAAACTCTAACCAAGTTGAGCTTAGAACAACTAAGGAGCTCACAACTAAAGTCTATACAGATTCATTCCTATCTGTGGTCTGCATGAAGGTTTCACTGGCAACTCCCCAAGAAGACAACCAGGAATTTAAAGGAAACCAATCAACAAATAATCAATTGCAGCCGGGAGAAACTGCACCCAGTCCCAGAACCGAGCACAGACAGAATTAACTCCCTAGCTGCCAAACACAAAGAAACAGCAGCTCAGCTGTGAGAAGTCAAAATGTGCAACCACGACGATCTTCGTGGCAATGCACACATGACAGCTTCTGACAGAAGGACACATCTCCAGTTATACTACAGATATGTATATATATATATACAGGGTGGTCCAAAAGTAGGTGGACAGTATGTATATGTATGCTATTATTTTCTGTCCACCTACTTTTGGACCACCCTGTATATATATATATAATATATATACAGTCATGACCTATCGTGTTAGCTTAGCACACTTTAAATTGTAAAATATTTCTTAATTTCTAACCATTGTGTGACACTTTCCAAAATTGTGGATAAACAAGTTTGTTTCTAGCATGTGATACTCGTTCAGGTGACAGGTGGGGGCATTGAACCCACAACCCCATGTCTGTGCCCGTCAGTAAGCTCTAAACCTGTAGGAAAAGGTATGCGCAGTGGTTCCGGAGACCACTTCATGTAACTTCCATGATCTCAGCACATCCACCTAACATCACGTAGCCTCAGGTATGACACTCCGACTACACCCGCCATGGTGACATGGTGTAGCATCTTCATGCCATGACACTCCATGATCCCCTGGGGTGGGGAAACCACTTCATGTAACTTCCATGATCTCAGCACATCCACCTAACATCACGTAGCCTCAGGTATGACACTCCGACTACACCCGCCTGGCGACATGGTGTAGCATCTTCATGCCATGACACTCTATGATCCCTGGTTCCACCGCACACAATTGTATAGACAAGCCCCAGCTCTATTTATATGCCGGTAATGGCACATAACTTTACCTTAGGGAGACTAAAAAAAAAAAAAATTTCAAAATTGACCTGCTGACAAAATCCCACCCCTGCTGACAAATTGACCCACCCCTGCAGAGAAAATGACCCACCCCTGCTGAATATTCAGGAGAAATTCGTTGAGAAGTCGGTTGTTTTTCCCACCAGCTCATTTGCATATATTCATGAAGAAGTGCTGTGATTGACTCTCACCAGCTCATTTGCATATATCCATGAACAAGTGTTGTGATTGGCTGGCTGTAGAATGCTGCAACTCCAGCCATCTTAGAGAAGGGAGCAGGACAGGTTGGCTGAAGGAGGGACATGACTTCACATATTAACAAAAAGGGGGCCCAACTCAGGGCCGTATTGTCACTAGACACCACAGGGCAGGTGTCTATGGCGGAAGGCTGCAGGGGGCAGCGCCACCATGAATGAGTACAGAAAAATAATTTCCCCTGCTTCACCTCTGGACCAAGTGTCAGTGTCGCCATTTTATTTTGGTGGGGAAATCTGTATAACTAGTTTTCTATTTACTTTAGATTGTTCTATCCATCCAGCCTTGTGCAATTACCCTACCCTGTGAGTTTGTGAATATATGTCACCAAGGTGGGCCCCAATAACTTCATCATAGGGTTACACCTTTACATGTAAAATTGGTAATTATTAACTGTAGTTAGTCAAAGTTCAAAAAATAAAACCTTGATCTCCATTTGACCTACCTTCTTGCATTATCTTTTTTGCAGGACACAATAGTTTAGTCTTCCCCGCTATTGTGTCCTCCCGGGCGGAATAAAAGAATACAGTATATTCTATTGTGAATTGTTCTTATTCTTTATAAAATTGGATTATTCTACTTCTAACAAGTTTGGCCTCAAGATATTAAAATAATGTACAAAACCCAATGTACAGAACAAACTGTCCTGAAACGCATTGGTGAACTTCTCTCAATAAAAGCCTCTCAAAACATTCAAGTCAACAGACTTTCTATGAGTAGCAGCGCAGATGATACATTGACCCTGGTGATTCTGCATAAATTCTACACTGAGAATTTGACACACAAACATCTTTGGGCAGAGGCGTAGCTAGGGTTTCGGTTTAGGAGGGGCGAAACATCTGAGTGGGCCCCTAACCAGAGAACCTCAGCAAATGACCGCTCTGTTGCCAAAATTAATCTATATATAAAAAGACCAATATTGATATCACCGCCATATGGTCAGTGGTAAATAACACCAGTCCTACAGAACATATAAGAGATCATAGCAGAGTTACAGATAATGACTTACCGCTGATGTTCTTTCTGATGGAATCGTTCACTTTTCATGTCTTTTCCATCTGGCCCAGACCGACATGACGACTCCTCCAGCCAGGATTCGGCTGCAGAGAATACAACAAAGACACGTTTCACTTCTCACATTGTCAGCACCGTCACGGTCACCAATTGGACTATTCTCAACCTGCACAAACTCCGCATCCTGCTGATACCCCAATACTGAGCCGCTGCTGCCATATGTGTCCCTATTACTACACCTGATACCCCAATACTGAGCCGCTGCTGCCGTATGTGTCCCTATTACTACACCTGATACATCAATACTGAGCCGCTGGTGCCGTATGTGTCCCTATTACTACACCTGATACTCCAATACTGAGCTGCTGCTGCCGTATGTGTCCCTATTACTGCACCTGATACCCCAATACTGAGCTGCTGCTGCCGTATGTGTCCCTATTACTACACCTGATACTCCAATACTGAGCCGCTGGTGCCGTATGTGTCCCTATTACTACACCTGATACTCCAATACTGAGCCGCTGCTGCAGTATGTGCCCTATTACTACACTTGGTACCCCAATACTGAACCGCTGCTGCCCTATGTGTCCCTATTACTGCACCTACTGTGTGGTTCTGTGTGACCTCTAAATTCTAAAGCACCCTCTATAATATAGTAATGCCAGGTGCATGGGACCTAGAAAACAGTGCCCACATGTTGTCCCCTAGAATGTAATAATGCCCTGTGTGTGCCCCTTTGACAGTCACAGTAACCAGAGTTCCCCTATAACAATAAGTACCCACTTTACACTTAATGTCCCGAGTCTCCCCCCTGTACAGCTCCCCTATACACAGTATGATGCCCCCTCACTTGATATATACTGACCCCTTAATATCCCCAAACTATTTAATGGCTCCAACACTGTATGATGGCCCCGCCACTATAATCCCCACACTCTATGATGGCCCCCTAGATAGCCTCCATATAGCATAATACACCAGATAGTCCTCAATATAGGATAATGAACCCCCATAGACAGCCTATGTATTGTAATGCACCCCATAAGCAGCCTCTGTATTATAATGCACCCCAAAAGACAGCCTCTATATTGTAATGCACCCCCCATAGGCAGTCTTATTTATAATGCACCCCATAGGCAGTCTTATTTATAATGTACCCCATAGGCAGCCTTATTTATAATGTACCCCATAGGCAGCCTTACTTATAATGCACCCCCATATGCAGCCTTATTTATAATGCACCCACTAGGCAGTCTTATTTATAATGTACCCCATAGGCAGCCTTACTTATAATGCACCCCATATGCAGCCTTACTTATAATGCACCCCATATGCAGACTTACTTATAATGCACCCCATATGCAGCCTTACTTATAATGCACCCCATATGCAGCCGTACTTATAATGCACCCCATATGCAGCCTTACTTATAATGCACCCCCGTATACAGCCGTACTTATAATGCACCCCATATGCAGCCGTACTTATAATGCACCTCCATATGCAACCGTACTTATAATGCACTCCCCCATATGCAGCTGTACGTATAATGCACCCCCATATGCAGCCTTATTTATAATGCACCCATAGGCAGTCTTATTTATAATGTACCCCATAGGCAACCTTACTTATAATGCACCCCATATGCAGCCTTACTTATAATGCACCCCATATGCAGCCGTACTTATAATGCACCCCATATGCAGCCTTAATTATAATGCACCCCATATGCAGCCGTGCTTATAATGCACTCCCCCATATGCAGCCGTACTTATAATGCACTCCCCCATATGCTTTAATGCACTCCCCCGTATGCAGCCTTACTTATAATGCACCCCCATATGCAACCTTACTTATAATGCACCCCCATATGCAGCCGTACTTATAATGCACTCCCCCATATGCAGCCTTACTTATAATGCACTCCCCCATATGCAGCCTTACTTATAATGCACCCCCATATGCAACCGTACTTATAATGCACTCCCCCATATGCAGCCTTACTTATAATGCACCCCATATGCAGCCTTACTTATAATGCACTCCCCCATATGCAGCCATACTTATAATGCACTCCCCCATATGCAGCCGTGCTTATAATGCACTCCCCCATATGCAGCTGTACTTATAATGCACTCCTCCATAGGCAGCCTTACTTATAATGCACTCCCCCATATGCAGCCGTACTTATAATGCACCCCCATATGCAGCCGTACTTATAATGCACTCCCCCATATGCAGCTGTACTTATAATGCACTCCCCCATATTCAGCCGTACTTATAATGCACTCCCCCATATGCAGCCTTACTTATAATGCACCCCTGTTATGTTTCGGTAGCTGAGGAGTGCAGGTAAAAAAGGCAATACACCAGAGCAGTTGGAATCTATGAGATTGCAGTACCCTGACTAACCACCACAACTAGAGGCAGCCGTGGAGCGTTCCTACGTTGGTCCTAGACGCCTCGTCACAGCCTGAGAAACTAACTACACCTAAAGATAGAAATAGGAAAGCTATCTGCCCCGGAGCAGAACCCCAAAGATAACAGAAAGCCCCCAAACATGTAATGGCGGTTAGACAAGAGGAAATACTGACACAGAAAGAAAATAGTATGAGCAAACGCTGGGGCCCAAACTATCTAAATAGAAAAGGATAGGAAGGGTACTTACTGCAATCCCAGAAAACCCTGAAAGCACCAACTCTACTAATTTCAAAATCACCTGAGATCACACGACCTCTACCACCTAAATTAGTTCTCTGGTGTAACAAAATAAAAACAGCAGCCACTGAAAAAACTGGAAAAAGCAAAAGAACAAAACTCAGTGGCTGAACTAAACTGAGAGGGCAAGCCCCCGGAGGGGACCCTGAAGGCCCCCAAAGAAGTGCAGGACAAAATGCAAAAATATAGCACAAACACAAAAGAAGCAAAAGTCTTATCTGTAAGCAGGAGATGCAGACACGACACAGCAGGCTACAAGGGAAACTGGAATGAAGGATTCAGACCAGAACAATTGATCACCGGCAACCCTGATGGGAAAATGACTCCCTTATATAAGACCAGTCAGTAACACCTGATTCCCAGTCCTCACAATCTTCACTAGCACCGCTTGTAACCACCA
>JARQOD010008347.1:0-35904 GCA_033576555.1 Oophaga sylvatica | reverse complement strand
TTAAATCAATAATTTTAAAAAATGCGTGGGGTGCTCCACATTTTTTGATAACCAGCCAAGCTAAGCAGACAGCTGGGGCTGGTATTCTAAGGCTGTAAGGGGCCATGTAAATTGAACCCCCCGAGCTTAAAAATAGCAGCCCACAGCCGCCCAAAAAGTGCATCCATTTAGATACCCAATTCTGGAGCTTTGCTCGGCTCTTTCCCACTTGCCCTGGTGCATTGGCAAGTGGGGTAATAGTTTTGGTATTGATGTCAGCTGTAAGGTTCTTTGTCTCTTTTGACATGTTCCTTGAAACTCAGTTTTTCCGTCGGCCATTTTGCTTTCTGTCTTGCTGCAGCTATCTTGCCCTCAGTTAATATGGAGGTTCCAGCTTTCATGTTCCCGCCCTGATTCTCTCCTCTTGCTTCTTAAGCAGCCTCAGCTGAACAATCAGTGCTCCTGAATCAAGCTTCAGTCAGCCTGTGACCTGACTCCTGGAAACCTAGGATTTTGGACTCCAGCTATTTCCTACTGAGGAACTTTGGAACACTTTTGGACTTGGTAACCTGCTGTCTGGTGAATCCATGTTTGCAGAGGAATTACGGTACAGAGAAGAGATCCTGAACCTGCTTTGGAGAGTTATTGTAGAGCTTGAAGTTTACTCTGGCCTGCTGTGCTCCTGCCTCTGTTCCTGCAAACTGTGTGAACTTTTCTGCATGCTTGTATGAAGTAATACAAGTCATTTCATATCAACCTATGTCTCCTGTGTTTTCCTCGCACCCAAGCACAAGACGCTATAGAACTGTACACTATACATGACAAGATTCAGGAGCCAATGTTTTAGTGTCTGCTGGGTCTGGGAAAGCCGTGTCTGCTGTGATGTGGATATCAGATGTCCGTTTAATACCTTCTGTGATGACAGTGGTTGTGACTTCTCACAACCATTCCAGGTGAGCGCATTCCCTTTAAATGTTACTCTGGAGTGTTACCACAGTTAAACACTATTGTTTTTTTTTTTTTTTCCTTTTCTCTTCTCCTTCCAGCACTTCTGCCTTAAAAGATCTGGAAGATGAGGCCCGCATAAAGGAGCTTTGCGGAGTGACTGATACAATACCTTGCAGATATACAGACTATAAAGACCCGTTTGCAAGCCTACAGGACCTCAATAATCTAATTTGCAAGTGTTTGGACAAACTACCCAGGAATTACGAGCCAGGATTGAGGCTCTAGAGGAACGAGTCCAGGCTCCTGCCATAACCCCGAGTTCTGGGATCCCCAAGTTACCTCCTTTTCGTTTTGGCGGTGAACGTGAGAAATTCAGGGGATTTATTAACCAATGCAATCTATTTTTCTCTGCACAGACTTCACAATTTGACACTGAACGATCCAAAGTGCTTACTATAATCATGTTGCTTACCAATAAGGCTTTGATGTGGGCAAACCTCTGATTGAGACTGAGGATGATTGTTTGAATCACCTGATGCTTTTATTTCAGCCATGGGGCAGGTGTTTTGATGACCCCAATCGAGATGCAACAGCTGAAGCAGCCATGTTAACTTTGCGCCAAGGTAAGCGTTCAGTAGCCGAATATGCCTTGGATTTCAGGAGATGGGCCTTTGATACCACTTGGGACACTTCCGCCAAAAAATCTATTTTTCGGAAAGGGTTGTCTCCACTGATTAAGGATAACTTGCTCGTGCCGACCCTCCCACTGCGTTAGGTGACTTTATTAACTATTGTATCCGTATTGATGCTCGTCTGACTGAACGCAGACAAGAGAGATGGTTCGAAAATAATCGCACTAACCTTTTCCTACCTCCCTCCTCAGCTAAGGAACCTTTGAGTAGGATCACAAGGGAACCAGAACCTGAACCCATGCAGGTGGACTCTTTACAAAGACGGGTTAGTGATGCACGCAAAGAACATCGTATAAAGGAAAATCTATGTTTTTACTGTGGTAAGTCAGGGCACTTCATTTATAACTGCCCCAGCCGTTCTCGTAAGACTACTGCAGCAGTCATTCACTGTGAGTGTTGCGAGAGGAGCTCTGTCATGTCCGAGCCTCAGGCTCCAGAGAGATCTGCTGCAAGAGATCTTGATTTCTCGGACTTAAACTCTGTTAGTTCTGGGACGATGACGTATAAACGCTGCAATTTTTCAAGTTTCCTCAGCGGTGTCCCAGCTGAGTTGTAAAAGAAACAATTCTCATTGCTTCCTTTCCATCAAACTCTGGGTTGACTCAGTCTGGGTGTCTAGCTCTGCTATGATCGACTCAGGAGCAAGTGGAAATTTTATGGATATCTCCTTTGCTCTGAAACAGGGGATACGTTCAGTGAAGAAGGCTACTCCAGTACAGATGGAGACTGTGGATGGCTCCCTGCTGACCTCTGGACAGTGGATCAGGAAACAGAGCCTTTTAGGGTCCTTATGGGTAAAGATCATCAGGAGAAAATGTCTTTTATGCTTATCTCTTCTCCCCACTTTCCCATTATTCTAGGGCTACCATGGCTACAGGCGCAGAATCCTACGATTAACTGGGAGACCAAGGAATTACACTTTCCGGGAAAACAGATGAGTCAAGAGTTTCAGCTTGCTCTGTTCCTAAAGGAACCATGTCAGTCCCTGAACTACCAGCTGTATACCAGGACTATGTGGATTTATGTGACAAGAAGAACGCTGATCAGCTTCCTCCTCACCGTCCATATGATTGTCCAATCGAATTATTGCCTGGAGCCGAGATACCTTTTGGTAAGATCTACCCCCTAGCGGGCCCGAGCTAAAAGCTTTGAAGGACTACATAGATGAAAATCTAGCCAAAGGCTTCATACGCCCCTCTTCATCTCCCGCAGGTGCACCCATCTTCTTTGTGAAGAAGAAAGATGGATCTCTGAGACCCTGCATAGACTATAGGGAACTCAATAAGGTTACTATTAGAAACCGTTATCCATTGCCTTTAATCCCTGAGTTGTTGGAGAGAGTGCGGCACGCCAAAATTTTCTCTAAACTGGATCTCCGTGGGGCCTATAACTTGGTCCGTATTAGACCTGGGGATGAATGGAAGACTGCATTCAGGTCACGCTATGGACACTTTGAATATCTAGTTATGCCTTTTGGTCTGAGTACCCCGCCCCAGCCACTTTCCAACACTTGGTGAATGACATCTTCAGGGATCTCCTAGATACATTTGTGGTGATTTATCTGGATGATATTCTAATTTTTTCTAACTCCACAGAGGAACATCATGGACATGTGAGAATGGTCTTAGAACGCCTAAGACAAAACCATCTCTACATCAAACTTGAAAAGTGTGAATTCCATAGGACTGAAATTCAATTTCTGGGGTATGTACTATCTACGCAAGGGATTAGTATGGATGGAAGCAAGACCCAAGCCATCAAGGATTGGCCAATTCCTAGAAATGTGAAGGAGGTGCAGCGCTTCATCGGGTTTGCCAACTTCTATAGACGTTTCATTAGGAATTTCTCTGAGGTAGTGTCACCTATCACCCAACTTACCCGGAAACAGTCTAGGTTCTCCTGGACCCCGCAAGCTCAGGAAGCATTTTCCTGTTTAAAGGATAAATTTACCACCGCACCTATCTTAGTACATCCCAACCCCGAGCTTTGCCTTCATAATAGAGGTGATGCTTCAGACTGTGCCGTTGGAGCTATACTCTCTCAGAGAACAGGTGAGAAGAATGTCTTGCATCCCTGTGCCTTCTTTTCCCAGCAGTTGTCTTCGGCTGAGAGGAACTACGATGTGGGCAATAGAGAATTGTTGGCCATTATTGCCGCCTTCAAGGAATGGAGACACCTTCTTCAGGGAGCTGCACAGCAAATAGTCGTCCTGACAGACCATCGTAACCTTGAATTTATCAGGTCGGCTAAGTGCCTGACTCCTCGCCAGGCTCGCTGGAATCTTTTCCTAAACCAATTTAATTTTGTAATTTCTTATAGACCAGGATCGCGCAATGGAAAGGCTGATGCACTCTCTAGGATTCATTCAGCAGAGACCCGTCCACTTACTCCTCCTAAGACTATTCTTCCTGACTCTAGATTCCTGGGAGTGATTCATAATCAAGACCTACTTAAGGACATCAAGGAAGCATACCATGCAGATTCTTTGTTGGCTCAACCCCCAAGGGACGTAAGTCTTGTTTTTAAGAATGGTGTGTGGATTCAGGGACAACGTCTGTATATACCTGAAACAGTCAGATTGAAGAATGCAACTCATCCACGATTCCAAGATAGCCGGGCATAGGGGAATTCTAAAGACACAAGAATTTCTTTCTCGTTTCTTTGGTGGCCCACTTACAGGAAAGATGTTTTAAACTATGTCACTTCATGTGAAGTCTGTGCAAGATGCAAAACACCTCGCTCCTCACCAACTGTCTGTTACAACCTCTTCCCACCCGGTCCCGCCCGTGGGGATACATTTCTATGGACTTCATTGTGGAGTTACCAACCTCTCAAGGGAAGAACACCATTCTAGTGGTGGTTGATCGTCTAACAAAGGCAGCTCATTTTATCCCTTGTGTCGGTTTACCCACTGCAAAACAGACATCAGACTTGATGATTAAGAATGTGTTTCGCTTACATGGAGTACCGGATGAGGTCATTTCGGATCGAGGGGTGCAATTCACTTCAAGGTTTTGGCAAAATTTCTGTGCCGCATTGGACATTAAAGTAAACCTTTCTTCTGCTTTTCATCCTCAGACTAATGGACAGACAGAACGAACCAATCAGACCCTGGAGCAGTATCTCCGCTGCTTTATCTGCCACCTACAAGATGATTGGGTGGATCTACTTCCACTGGCTGAGTTCTCTTATAACAACTCTCAGAGCGCCTCCACTAAGCAGTCTCCTTTTTACTCCAATCTAGGTTATCATCCTAACATTCTTCCTCGATTTCCCATAGATAAAGCCCTTGCCGGCAGTGGCTGAAAGAATCACTTCTTTACAAAAGAATATGGATCTTCTAAAGGAGAATCTGGAATCGGCTCAGGAAAGGTACAAGAAAGCAGCAGATAAATTTTGTAAACCTGCACCAGCTTTCAAGGTAGGAGATTTGGTCTGGCTGTCAACCAGAAATCTTAAAATAAAGATTCCATCGTCTAAATTGGGACTTAAGTACATTGGACCTTATAAGATCAGTAAGATTATAAGTGCTGTTGCTTGTCGTCTTCAACTGCCCAGAACTATGAGAATCCACCCTGTCTTTCATGTATCCCTACTAAAGGCTGCAACACCCAATACGTTTCCTGGACGCTCTTCTCCTTGCCCTGACCCAGTGCTGTCGATGGTCAGGAAGAATTTATGGTGGAAAGGATTCTAGATTCCAGGTTGTACAGAAATCAGTTGCAATATTTGATTAAATGGCAGGGTTACCCATGGAGACAACTCATGGGAGCCAGTCAATAATGTAAATGCTCCTCGCCTGCTCCGCCAGTTTCATCAGAGGTACCCTGACAAGCCTGGTCTGAGGTCATCCGGAGGTTGTCCCTAAGGGGGGAGTAATGTAAGGTTCTTTGTCTCTTTTGACATGTTCCTTGAAACTCAGTTTTCCGTCGGCCATTTTGCTTTCTGTCTTGCTGCAGCTATCTTGCCCTCAGTTAATATGGAGGTTCCAGCTTTCATGTTCCCGCCCTGATTCTTCCCTCTTGCTTCTTAAGCAGCCTCAGCTGAACAATCAGTGCTCCTGAATCAAGCTTCAGTCAGCCTGTGACCTGACTCCTGGAAACCTAGGATTTTGGACTCCAGCTATTTCCTACTGAGGAACCTTGGAACACTTTTGGACTTTGGAAACCTGCTGTCTGGTGAATCCATGTTTGCAGAGGAATTACGGTACAGAGAAAGATCCTGAACCTGCTTTGGAGAGTTATTGTAGAGCTTGAATTTTACTCTGGCCTGCTGTGTCTCCTGCCTCTGTTCCTGCAAACTGTGTGACCTTTTCTGCATGCTTGTATGAAGAAATACAAGTCATTTCATATCAACCTGTGTCTCATGTGTTTTCCTCGCACCCAAGCACAAGACGCTATAGGAACTGTACACTATACATGACATCAGCTGTGTTATACCTGCTGACACCAAGCCCAAGGGTTAGTAGTGGAGAGGCATAAATAAGACATCCCCATTACTAAACACCATAAAGAAAGTAAGAAAGACACACACAGAAAAAAAGTTATGTAATTGAGCAAAACATTCCACCACAATAACCCTCTTTTACCCATTTAGTAATGTAAAAATAAAAGTAAAAAATCAAATTTATACTCCTAAATGACATCACCCGCCGGTCACACGCAGGCGTGTTTTCACGCTCAGCTCAGTGTGATCTGGCTGCCGGGCTGAGCTGTCGCATTACTGATGTCACCACTCAACAATGCAGAGTTGGGTGTCATCGTGGGACATCAGCTTTATAGATTATCAGCAGACAGGTGAGGATTACTTTGATTTTAGATTTTAATTTTTACACTAATAAATGGGTAAAAGAGCAATATTGTTGGGAGTGTTCTGTTCAATTAAAGGACTTTTTTCTTTGTGTGCCTTCCTTACTTTTGATTATGTGTTTAGTAATCATAGACACCTCTCCATTTGTAACCCTTGGGCTTGGTATCATTGGACATAAAAGAGATGACATCAACCCCAATACCATTACCACACTTGCCAACACACCAGGTCAAGTGGGAAGAGGCGAGGCTAAGTGCCAGGATTGGCGTATCTAATGAACCCGCCAATTCTGGGGTGGCTGAGGGCTGGTGTTTTTAGTCTGGAAGGTGGTCAATATCCATGGCCCCATCCCACCCTATTAATGTCAGTCTTCAACTGTCTGTTTAGTCTTTACTGGTTATTAAATATAGAGGGGACCCCAAGTAATTTTTTAGGGGGGGTCCCACATTTTAATAACTTGTAACGTCTACAACGACAGCTGGGAGCTGATATTAACAGCCTGGGAAGCTTCATGGATATTGGCCCCTTCCCAGCACCAGCTGTCTTCTTTCTATAAGCTGATTAGTAAAATGAAGGGGGACCCTATGTCATTTTTTTATTTTATTTCTTTACTAGCTAAATATATGTACAGTAAAATACACATGCACTGCACTAACTTACTGACATATTACTACCAATCAAAAAACTGACCGGCACATCCAAAAATAGACCTAGTGTGAACAGGTGCTAAACCTAGAGTCACCAACTCATGTACACTCAAGAAAAAAAGGAACCACACTGCAGCGCTATAGCATGCAAACACGAAATATGAAAAATGAATTGCATCACTGCCTTAGAAATATGAGAAATTGAGAAGGCTTAGCACATAAAATGGGCAATTTATGTGTACCTGGAAGCCACATTAAGGCGCTCCTCGTATTCCAGGTCCTAACTAATGCCAATCCTCGCTTAGAAAAGTCTATCTGTATGGGAACATATGAATCCTCTCTCTGGCTAAGCCTTCTCAATTTTTCATATTTCTAAGGCAGTGATGCAATTAATTTTTCATATTTTGTGTTTGCAAGCTATAGCGCTGCAGTGTGCTTCCTTCTTTTCTTGAATATTTATTACTACAGACTGGCACTGGCAGGCGAATACTCTCATCAGTGTCACCTGCTCTTGTTGTTATCAGTAAGACCAAAAATACGCTGAGTGTAGTAGTACTCATCAGCCGACATCTGACCGGTGGTAACTTTTCCACTGCCGCTCACAGCTGCTGGCTCACATGCTGACATCTGTGTGACAATCAGAGTCACACAGATGACAGCATTCAACCACCAAATGTTTGGGCCCCTCATTGGTCTGGGTTTGAATTTGGTTACCGTTCTTGTACCCGAACCAGACTTTTTTTTAAAGTTCGTCTGAATCCGATGGACCCAAATATCCACGAGTCTGCATATCCCTAGTAATATTCTTTTTTTTCAGACTATTTTTTGACAACGTAAAAATATTAGTGACCTGGAGGCCTTTGCATATGAGGATTGGGCTAAGGTTCCTCAGGAACATGTTCAGAAGCTGTCTGGTGATGCGTCATGCAGACAATTACAGCCAGAAGGGCAGCAGGTCATAGCAGCCAGAGAGGCAGCAGGTCATAGCAGCCAGAGGGGCAGCAGGTCATACCAGCCAGAGGGGCAGCAGGTCATACCAGCCAGAGGGGCAGCAGGTCATACCAGCCAGAGGGGCAGCAGGTCATACCAGCCAGAGGGGCAGCAGGTCATACCAGCCAGAGGAGCAGCAGGTCATAGCAGCCAGAGAGGCAGTAGGTCATAGCAGCCAGAGGAGCAGCAAGTCATACCAGCCAGAGGAGCAGCAGGTCATAGCAGCCAGAGAGGCAGCAGATCATAGCAGCCAGAGGGGCAGCAGGTCATACCAGCCAGAGGAGCAGCAGGTCATAGCAGCCAGAGAGGCAGTAGGTCATAGCAGCCAGAGGAGCAGAAGGTCATAGCAGCCAGAGGGGCAGCAGGTCATAGCAGCCAGGGAGGCAGCAGGTAATAGCAGCCAGAGGAGCAGAAAGTCATAGCAGCCAGAGGAGCAGAAAGTCATAGCAGTCAGAGGGGCAGCAGGTCATAGCAGCCAGAGGGGCAGCAGGTCATAGCAGCCAGAGGAGCAGCAGGTCATAGCAGCCAGAGGGGCAGCAGGTCATAGCAGTCAGGGAGGCAGCAGGTAATAGCAGCCAGAGGAGCAGAAAGTCATAGCAGTCAGAGGGGCAGCAGGTCATAGCAGCCAGAGGGGCAGCAGGTCATAGCAGCCAGAGGAGCAGCAGGTCATAGCAGCCAGAGGGGCAGCAGGTCATAGCAGTCAGGGAGGCAGCAGGTAATAGCAGCCAGAGGAGCAGAAAGTCATAGCAGTCAGAGGGGCAGAAGGTCATAGCAGCCAGAGCAGCTCTATTAAGTGCTAAATATGGTTGTTATGAAAGGGTGACTAATACTGAGACTGCAGGGGTCATTACAGGTGGCATTTTGTGCTAAATTTGCCGAAACCACTTATATTATTTGTGTTCAGTTATTTACATTTTTCTTCTTTCATTGCTTTACTGCAAACAGCAGAAAGTGTGGAATTGTGGTTAATAGCTCAAATTTACAATGTAACTGACTACTTAGAGCTGACCATGCTGAGGATCCGGAGCTCTGTGCTATATTAATGTAATTAGCCATCAGATGGACCTGTGATTTCAATTAATAAGGGCAGAATTGCTTTCGTTGACATCGGTTCCTGCTGTATCTGTTTCGCTTTTGTGCTTTTTCATGTGGAGTAAGTGGTTTAATGTGAGAAGAGGAGAAGCGGAGAGGAGGGAGTCGCTCGGTGATCTGGAGATCACAACTCTGCAGCGGTTTCGCTTTGTTGGAATGATTTTATGCTGCTTTAGTTTCTTTACTTTTAGAGCTGAGTCACTTGAATGAAGGGTAAGTGCTCTCCGCTGTGTTGAGAGGCTCAGGCCCTAAGGGTCCACTCAACTGTCACTGTGGGGCCACAAGGTGTCAATGTAAAGCTAAAGGAAAAGAAAAGAAGTGAGGTCACTACCTCTGCCGAGCGAGTGCTGCCGAGAAGAAAATGTGCTAAAATCACAGGGGGACGGAACACATAGAATTATCAGCGGAGCATTCAGGGAAAACATGAAATGCAATTATCACATCCTGAGCTCTCCGGCTGCCGATGTTTGCAAAGCAGAAGACGGAGAAAAGGTTCAATGAGAAATGTAATCACAGAAACACAGATCAGAAGGTAAGAGGCCGTACAAGAAAGTCCTAGAAACAGCGCGGGCTATAGATAGAAATCCTCATCCACAATCTATCATCTATCTATTATCTATCAATCTATCATCTATATCTATCATCTATCTATCTATTATCTATCTATTATCTATTATCAATTATCTATCTATTATCTATCAATAATCTATCATCTATATCTATCATCTATCTATCTATCTATTATCAATTATCTATATCCATCTACCTATCATCTATTATCTATCAATTATCTATCTATCTATGTATCTACCTATTATCTATCATCTATCTATTATCTATCAATAATCTATCATCTATCTATTATCTATCTATTATCAATTATCTATCTATTATCTATCTATTATCTATCTATTTTCTATTATCTATCTATTATCAATTATCTATATCTATCTAACTATCATATATTATCTATTATCTATGAATTATCTATTATATCTATCTATCTATCTATCTATCGATTATCTATCAGCTATCTATTATCTATTAATTATCTCTATCTATCATATAGCTATCCATTATCTATCTATTATCTATCAATCAATCTATCTATCTATCTATCTATCTATCTATCTATCTATCTATCTATCTATCTATCTATCTATCTATCTATCTATCTATCTATCATCTACCGTGTTTCCCCGATAGTAAGACAGTGTCTTACTTTCTTTTTATCCCCAAAAGCCCCACTATGTCTTACTTTCGGGGTATGTCTTATATTGAAAAAAAATTACCTGTATCTAACCCAGTGTGATACAGTACCACCTGCTGTATTTAATCCAGTGTGACACCTGCTGATACCCACTGGGTTACATACAGCAGATGATACCCCAGTATGCCAGTGTATATGTTTTACTGATGTATGATTACTGTGTATACGTCGCCGCGTCTGCCATCTACCACCAGAAAAACTCACCGCCGCCTTCCGCCACGGGCTCCGGCTCCCTGCAGCCGCTGGTCCCGCCGTCCTCCGTCGCTCCGTTCGCCCGCAGTCCCGGGCTGAAGTTCTCGCGCGCTCTATTTAAATTTCTTCTTCGGTCCCGAAACGTCATCACGTTGGTCACTCACGTGACCGGAGGCCGGAGAGAACTGTCTATCACTGCAGCTTCCGGTCACGTGAGTGACCAACGTGATGACGTTTCGGGACCGAAGAAGAAATTTAAATAGAGCGCGCGAGAACTTCAGCCCGGGACTGCGGGCGAACGGAGCGACGGAGGACGGCGGGACCAGCGGCTGCAGGGAGCCGGAGCCCGTGGCGGAAGGCGGCTGCAGAAAAAACTCAGCTGAGTTTTTCTGGTGGTAGATGAGACGCGGCGACGTATGGAGAGGGGGACGGTGCTGACGTGGGCAGGAAGCAGCGCGCAGCTTGATGAGAGGGAGGCGGCAATACCCCCGTGTTTCCCCGAAAGTAAGACATATGTCTTACTTTCGGGTACGGCTTATATTAGCCGACCCCTCTGAAACTCCCGATACGTCTTACAATCGGGGGTGTCTTACTATCGGGGAAACACGGTATCTATTATTCTAATGGTATGCACTCCATTCATTGAAAGCAAACAGCTGAATGGTACAATCCCCACCTCTGCTGGCTGTCATTCCTGCTGCAATATATCCTAATGGTGCAACTCCATACTTCTGCTTGCTGTCATCTGCTGCTTTACCATTTGCTACATATTTTAATGCGCCTGCTAAAGCTTTGGTATAATTTATTTTTGCACTGTATTTGATACTTACTGTGTTATATCTGTGACTGAGGCCTCTCCAGATCTTATCAGGTGGAAGGTGCTAAAGCATATAGGTCTAGCCAGGTCCAGGGCCTTTGATGATCTAACCACTCCCTGGTGTGCTGGCCCCAGCTGCCAAATTATCCCAAACCAGCTCCCACAATCCCTCTCTCCTGACCCTGTAGTGTGGGCTATATATTTAGGAGTAGTCTAAGGGGCGCAAGCAGTGTGGGGTGCGCACGCATCCCAGAAAGCAAAGCATCACGGAAGATAAGCATCTTGTAAACGGCAGTTATCCATGGCAGTTAATCAGGGCTGGAATCAGGTACCCTACACTTTGCTTTCCCTCTTCACCATGTACTTTATTTCTCTCCTCCTGTGCTCCCTTGCCATCCACATTCACCACCCCATCCCCCCTCCATCACGACTCATACACATCAGCCCCTCTATACTTCCCTCTCCCATGTACAGCTCCCATGCACTCCTCACCTTCCTGAGAAACCTCAGCCCATCTTGCCCAAACACATTGCAGAAAAAACAGACTTACAATTCCAACAACTACTTGCTTTTTATCTTCTTACTCCTTCTGATTTCAGGGGACATCTCCCCCAACCCTGGTCCACCATCCCCCAACCTCAACCCCTACCCTACCTCATATCGAAACCATAATAATCTTATTAATATTCCTTGCACTCCCTCATCTCCTTCCTTTAATTGTGCCCTCTGGAATCAACGGTCTGTATACAACAAGTTTCCCTTCCTGCACAACTACTTTCTGAACCACTCTCTTCATCTGTTGGCCCTCACTGAAACCTGGATTCAGGATTCTGACACGGTCTCCCCTGCTGCCATTTCCTATGGTGGCTTACAGTTCTCACATTCCCCGAGACCCACAAACAGACATGGTGGTGGAGTCGGCATACTCCTGTCCCCACAATGCACTTTCCAGGTCATCCCCCCAATTCCATCACTCTCATTCCCTTCTTTTGAGGTCCACACCATCAGGCTCTTCCGTCCCCTCTCCCTCAGAGTAGCGGTCATATATCGGCCCCCAGGCTCGCCCACCCGGTTCCTTGACCACTTCTCAGCCTGGCTGCCGCACCTTCATGTCCTCAACTACCAACCCTTATCCTTGGAGACTTCAACATCCCCATTAACAGCTCTACTTCCACATCTGCATCTCAACTTCTATCACTAACCACTTCTCTAGGCCTCTCACAGCTTTCAGCCTCTGAGACACACAAGGATGGTAACACCCTTGACCTGGTCTTTGTCCGGCTCTGTTCAATCTCCCACCTAAATAACTCACCGCTTCCACTCTCTGACCACAACATTCTCCCCTTCATCCTCACAAATCCTCGACCACCCCAGCGCACTCCTACCTACCACACATTCAGAAACCTACAAGCCATTAACCCTCAGACACTTTCAGACTCCCTACACTCATCGCTGTCCCCAATCTCCTCTTTTTCCTGTCCTGATCTGGCTGTTCATCACTACAATGACACTCTTAGAAGCACCCTTGACCAAGTAGCACCGCTCACCCTCAGAACCTCCAAACACACAGTAAAACAGCCCTGGCTCACATTGCAAATTCAACTTCTTCAGCGATGCTCTAGGAGTGCTGAACGCCTTTGGAGAAAAACCCGCACACCAGAAGACTTCATCCACTTTAAATTCATGTTAAGAACTTATAATGCTGCCCTTCACCTCGCCAAACAGACCTACTTCATCACCCTGATCTCCTCACTAGCCAACAACCCCAAGAAACTTTTTGACACTTTTCACTCCCTTCTCAGGCCAAAAGCACAAGCCCCTATCACAGACATTTGTGCTGACGACCTGGCTTCCCACTTTATAGAAAAAATAGATACTATCCGTCAGGAAATCTGCTCCCAACCACTGTTGTGAATGGGTTTGAGATGAGTTCTGAGCAGAGCCTCCCTCTGGTGGTTACAAGAGGTACTAGTGAGGATTGTGAAGACTGGGAATCAGGTGTTACTGATTGGTCTTATTTAAGGGAATCATTTTCCCATCAGGGTTGCCGGTGATCAATTGTTCTGGTCTGAATCCTTCTTTCCAGTTTCCCTTGTAGCCTGCTGTGTCGTGTCTGCATCTCCTGCTATCAGATAAGACAATTTCTTATTTTGTGTTTTTGCTATATTTTTGCATTTGGTCCTGCACTTCTGTGGGGCCTTCTGGGTCCCCTCCGGGGGCTTTTGCCCTCTCAGTTTAGTTCAGCCACTGTGTTTTGTACTTTTGCTTTTTTGATACTGTTATGTTACGGTAGCTGAGGAGTGCAGGTAAAAAAGGCAATACACCAGAGCAGTTGGAATCTATGGGATTGCAGTACCCTGACTAACCACCACAACTAGAGGCAGCCGTGGAGCGTTCCTACGTTGGTCCTAGACGCCTCGTCACAGCCTGAGAAACTAACTACACCTAAAGATAGAAATAGGAAAGCTATCTGCCCCGGAGCAGAACCCCAAAGATAATAGAAAGCCCCCAAACATGTAATGGCGGTTAGACAAGAGGAAATACTGACACAGAAAGAAAATAGTATGAGCAAACGCTGGGGCCCAAACTATCTAAATAGAAAAGGACAGGAAGGGTACTTACTGCAATCCCAGAAAACCCTGAAAAACACCAACTCTACTAATTTCAAAATCACCTGAGATCACACGACCTCTACCACCTAAATTAGCTCTCTGGTGTAACAAAAACAGCAGCCACTGAAAAAACTGGAAAAAGCAAAAGTACAAAACACAGTGGCTGAACTAAACTGAGAGGGCAAAAGCCCCCGGAGGGGACCCAGAAGGCCCCCACAGAAGTGCAGGACCAAATGCAAAAATATAGCAAAAACACAAAATAAGAAATTGTCTTATCTGATAGCAGGAGATGCAGACACGACACAGCAGGCTACAAGGGAAACTGGAAAGAAGGATTCAGACCAGAACAATTGATCACCGGCAACCCTGATGGGAAAATGATTCCCTTAAATAAGACCAATCAGTAACACCTGATTCCCAGTCTTCACAATCCTCACTAGTACCGCTTGTAACCACCAGAGGGAGGCTCTGCTCAGAACTCATCTCAAACCCATTCACAACAAACCACCAAGTGCTGTGACTTCCATCCCTCCCTGCATTTCCCCTGGCTCACTTTCCACATTTGATCCCATCACAGAAGAAGTCTCCAGACTCCTCTCTTCCTCTCGTCCGACTACAAGCACTACCGACCCCATTCCCTCACATCTCCTCCAGTCTCTCTCTCCAGTTGTCACAACTCACCTAACTACAATCTTTAATCTCTCACTCTCCTCTGGCATTCTCCCATCCTCCTTCAAACACTCCATCGTTACTCCACTACTAAAGAAACCCGCTCTCGACTCTTCCTGCACAAACAACTACAGACCGGTCTCCAACCTTCCCTTCATCTCTAAACTCTTGGAGAGCCTAGTCTACTCCCGCCTCACCCGTTACCTCTCCACTTACTCCCTTCTAGACCCTTCACAGTCCGGCTTCCGCCCCCTACATTCGACTGAAACTGCACTCATCAAAGTGACCAATGACCTTCTGACAGCAAAACGTAACGGTGACCACTCTCTGCTCATTCTTCTCGACCTTTCTGCAGCTTTTGACACAGTTGACCACCGTCTCCTCCTCTCTAGGCTCCAGTCACTAGGTATTAAGGACACTGCTCTCTCCTGGTTCTCCTCCTATCTTTCTGACCGCTCCTTCAGTGTTTCGTTCTCTGGCTCCATGTCATCTCCTCTTCCTCTCGCTGTCGGTGTACCCCAGGGCTCAGTCCTTGGCCCCCTTCTCTTCTCTCTCTACACGGCCCCAATTGGACAGACCATCAGCAGATTTGGCTTTCAGTACCATCTTTATGCTGATGACACACAGCTATACACGTCATCCCCCGACCTTACCCCCGTTGTACTACAGAACGCCAGTGACTGTCTGTCCGCAGTCTCCAACATCATGTCCGCTCTCTATCTGAAACTCAACCTCTCCAAAACTGAACTCCTTCTGCTCCCGCCGTCTACTAACCTCCCTAAATCTGACATTTCCCTCTCCGTGGGCGGCACCATAATAACACCCCGGCAGCAGGCTCGCTGTCTGGGTGTTGTGTTTGACACCAATCTCTCCTTCACCTCCCATATACAATCTCTTGCCCGCTCTTGCCGCCTACACCTAAAGAACATCTCCAGAATCCGCCCTTTTCTCACCATGGAAACAACAAAAACCCTCACTTTAGCATTGATCCACTCCCGCCTGGACTACTGCAACACTCTATTGCTTGGCCTCCCCATTACTCGACTATCCCCTCTCCAGTCCATCCTTAATGCAGCAGCCAGGGTCATCCATCTGGCTAATCGGTACTCGGACGCGTCCGCTCTTCGCCAGTCCTTACACTGGCTGCCCATTTATTATAGGATCCAATTCAAAGTACTTGTTCTCACCCACAAAGCTCTCCACAGTGCAGCACCCCCCTACATCTCCTCCCTCATTTCTACCTATCACCCTGCCCGTCCTCTCCACAGTGCAGCACCCGCCTACATCTCCTCCCTCATTTCTATCTATCACCCTACCCGTCCTCTCCACAGTGCGGCCCCCACTACATCTCCTCCCTCATTTCTTTCTATCACCTACCCGTCCTCTCCACAGTGCAGCACCCACCTACATCTCCTCCTTCATTTCTATCACCCTGCCTGTCCTCTCCACAGTGCAGCCCCACTACATCTCCTCCCTCATTTCTTTCTATCACCTACCCGTCCTCTCCACAGTGCAGCACACCCTACATCTCCTCCCTCATTTCTGTCTATCACCTACCCGTCCTCTCCACAGTGCAGCCCCCTACATCTCCTCCCTCATTTCTATCTATCACCTGCCCATCCTCTCCCCAGTGCAGTCCCCCTACATCTCCTCCCTCATTTCTATCCATCACCTACCCGTCCTCTCCACAGTGCAGCCCCCTACATCTCCTCCCTCATTTCTATCTATCACCTACCCGTCCTCTCTACAGTGCAGCCCCCTACATCTCCTCCCTCATTTCTATCCATCACCTACCCGTCCTCTCCACAGTGCAGCCCCCCTACATCTCCTCCCTCATTTCTATATATCACCCTGCCTGTCCTCTCCACAGTGCAGCACCCCCCTACATCTCCTCCCTCATTTCTATCTATCACCTACCCGTCCTCTCCACAGTGCAGCCCCCCTACATCTCCTCCCTCATTTTCATCTATCACCTACCCGTCCTCTCCACAGTGCAGCCCCCCTACATCTCCTCCCTCATTTCTATATATCACCCTACCCGTCCTCTCCACAGTGCAGCCCCCCCTACATCTCCTCCCTCATTTCTATCTATCACCTACCCGTCCTCTCCACAGTGCAGCACCCCTACATCTCCTCCCACATTTCTATCTATCACCCTACCCATCCTCTCCACAGTGCGGCCCCCCTACATCTCCTCCCTCATTTCTGTCTATCACCTACCCGTCCTCTCCACAGTGCAGCACCCCCCTACATCTCCTCCCTCATTTCTATCTATCACCCTGCCCGTCCTCTCCACAGTGCAGCACCCCTCTACATCTCCTCCCTCATTTCTATCTATCACCTGCCCGTCCTCTCCACAGTGCAGCACCCCCTACATCTCCTCCCTCATTTCTATCTATCACCCTGCCCGTCCTCTCCACAGTGCAGCCTCCCCCTACATCTCCTCCCTCATTTCTGTCTATCACCTACCCGTCCTCTCCACAGTGCAGCACCCCCCTACATCTCCTCCCTCATTTCTATCTATCACCCTGCCCGTCCTCTCCACAGTGCAGCACCCCCCTACATCTCCTCCCTCATTTCTATCTATCACCCTGCCCGTCCTCTCCACAGTGCGGCCCCCCTACATCTCCTCCCTCATTTCTATCTATCCCCTGCCCGTCCTCTCCACAGTGCAGCACCCCCCCTACATCTCCTCCCTCATTTCTATCTATCACCCTGCCCGTCCTCTCCACAGTGCAGCACCCCCTACATCTCCTCCCTCATTTCTATCTATCACCTGCCCGTCCTCTCCACAGTGCGGCCCCCCTACATCTCCTCCCTCATTTCTATCTATCCCCCTGCCCGTCCTCTCCACAGTGCAGCACCCCCCTACATCTCCTCCCTCATTTCTATCTATCACCCTACCTGTCCTCTCCACAGTGCAGCACCCCCCTACATCTCCTCCCTCATTTCTATCTATCACCTGCCCGTCCTCTCCACAGTGCGGCCCCCTACATCTCCTCCCTCATTTCTATATATCACCCTGCCCGTCCTCTCCACAGTGCAGCCCCCCTACATCTCCTCCCTCATTTCTATATATCACCCTGCCCGTCCTCTCCCCAGTGCGGCTCCCCTACATCTCCTCCTCATTTGTCTATCACCCTGCCATCCTCTCCACAGTGCGGCCCCCCTACATTTCCTCCTCATTTCTATATATCACCCTGCCCGTCCTCTCCCCAGTGCGGCTCCCCTACATCTCCTCCCTCATTTCTATCTATCACCTGCCCATCCTCTCCACAGTGCGGCCCCCCTACATCTCCTCCCTCATTTCTATATATCACCCTGCCCATCCTCTCCACAGTGCAGCCCCCCTACATCTCCTCCCTCATTTCTATATATCACCCTGCCCATCCTCTCCACAGTGCGGCCCCCCTACATCTCCTCCCTCATTTCTATCTATCACCTGCCCGTCCTCTCCACAGTGCGGCCCCCCTACATCTCCTCCCTCATTTCTATATATCACCCTGCCCGTCCTCTCCACAGTGCAGCCCCCCTACATCTCCTCCCTCATTTCTATATATCACCTGCCCGTCCTCTCCCCAGTGCGGCTCCCCTACATCTCCTCCTCATTTGTCTATCACCCTGCCATCCTCTCCACAGTGCGGCCCCCCTACATTCCTCCTCATTTCTATATATCACCCTGCCCGTCCTCTCCCCAGTGCGGCTCCCCTACATCTCCTCCCTCATTTCTATCTATCACCTGCCCATCCTCTCCACAGTGCGGCCCCCCTACATCTCCTCCCTCATTTCTATATATCACCCTGCCCATCCTCTCCACAGTGCAGCCCCCCCTACATCTCCTCCCTCATTTCTATATATCACCCTGCCCATCCTCTCCACAGTGCGGCCCCCCTACATCTCCTCCCTCATTTCTATCTATCACCTGCCCATCCTCTCCACAGTGCGGCCCCCCTACATCTCCTCCCTCATTTCTATATATCACCCTGCCCGTCCTCTCCCAGTGCGGCCCCCCTACATCCTCCTCCCTCATATTTGTCTATCACCCTGCCCGTCCTCTCCCCAGTGCGGCTCCCCTACATCTCCTCCCTCATTTCTGTCTATCACCCACCCGTCCTCTCCACAGTGCGGCCCCCCCTACATCTCCTCCCTCATTTCTATCTATCACCCTGCCCGTCCTCTCCACAGTGCGGCCCCCCTACATCTCCTCCCTCATTTCTATCTATCACCCTGCCCGTCCTCTCCACAGTGCGGCCCCCCCTACATCTCCTCCCTCATTTCTATCTATCACACTGCCCGTCCTCTCCACAGTGCGGCCCCCCCTACATCTCCTCCCTCATTTCTGTCTATCACCTACCCGTCCTCTCCACAGTGCAGCCCCCCTACATCTCCTCCCTCATTTCTATCTATCACCCTGCCCGTCCCCTCCACAGTGCAGCCCCCCTACATCTCCTCCCTCATTTCTATCTATCACCCTGCCCGTCTTCTCCACAGTGCAGCCCCCTACATCTCCTCCCTCATATCTGTCTATCACCTACCCGTCCTCTCCACAGTGCAGCCCCCCTACATCTCCTCCCTCATATCTGTCTATCACCTACCCGTCCCCTCCACAGTGCGGTCCCCCTACATCTCCTCCCTCATTTCTACCTATCACCTGCCCGTCCTCTCCACAGTGCGGTCCCCCTACATCTCCTCCCTCATTTCTATCTATCACCTACCCGTCCTCTCCACAGTGCAACACCCCTACATCTCCTCCCTCATTTCTATCTATCACCTGCCCGTCCTCTCCACAGTGCGGTCCCCCTACATCTCCTCCCTCATTTCTATCTATCACCTACCCGTCCTCTCCACAGTGCAGCACCCCTACATCTCCTCCCTCATTTCTACCTATCACCTGCCCGTCCTCTCCACAGTGCGGTCCCCCTACATCTCCTCCCTCATTTCCATCTATCGGCCTAACCGACTGCTGCGCTCTGCAAACAACTTTCGACTAACCTCTGCACTAATCCGTACCTCCCACTCCCGACTCCAAGACTTCTCCCGCGCTGCGCCAATCCTCTGGAATGCTCTACCCCAAGAATTAGGACTATCCACAATTTGTATGGTTTCAGGCGCTCCCTCAAAACACATTTGTTCAGAGAGGCCTATCACATTCACTAATCAAAGTCATTCTATGTGTAAGTGTGTGTGTGTAGCCCATTCACTATCTCCATCCATCCCTCACTCCATCAAGATGGCTGGACCATCATTGTAAATGCACCATTGTATATACACACCTATACTTTGTATCTCCCCCACCTCATTGTAGATTGTAAGCTCTCACGAGCAGGGGCGGCTGATTCTGCTTTAATTACTGTATTGTTAACGTTGTTACTTATGACTTGTGTTTTGAAACTGTTAAAGTGTAAAGCGCTGCGGAATATGTTGGCGCTATATAAATAAAGATTATTATTATTATCTATCTATCGATCTATAATCTATCTATTATCTATCAATCATCTATTATCTATTATCTATCATCCATCCATTATCTATCTATCAATTATCTATTATCTATATCTATATCTATCTATCTATCTATCTATCTATCATCCATTATCTATCTATCATCTATCTATCTATCTATCTATCTATCTATCTATCATCCATCTATTATCTATCTATCATCTATCTATCTATCTATCATCCATCTATTATCTATCTATCATCTATTATCTATCTATAATCTATTATCTATCTATCATCTATTATCTCTATTATCTATCTATCTATCTATCTATCTATCTATCTATCTATCTATCAGCCATCTATTATCTATCTATCATCTATTATCTATCTATAATCTATTATCTATCTATCATCTATTATCTCTATTATCTATCTATCTATCTATCTATCTATCTATCTATCTATCTATCTATCTATCTATCTATCTATCTATCTATCTATCTATCTATCTATCTATCAGCCATCTATTATCTATCTATCATCTATTATCTATCTATCTATCTATCTATCTATCTAATCTATCTATCTATCTATCTATCTATCATCCATTCATTATCTATCTATCTATCTATCTATCTATCATCCATCCATTATCTATCTATCTATCTATCTATCTATCTATCTATCTATCTATCTATCATCCATCTATTATATATCTATCTATGTATCTATTATCTATCTATCTATCTATCTATCTATCTATCTATCTATCTATCTATCTATCTATCTATCTATCTATCTATCTATCCATTATCTATCTATCTATCATCCATCTATTATCTATCTATCTATCTATCTATTATCTATCTATCTATCTATTATCTATCTATCTATCTATCTATCTATCCATTATCTATCTATCTATCTATCTCATCTAAAAAATAAGACAAATCTGATCTTCACCTTTAACAGAATGAAGTCAGTTGTGAACAGGCGCCGTTGCTGTGACTGCACAATACACAATACACAAGAATACTGCGGGCGCTGTATACACCATAATGTCTATAAACACTGGATAAATGGAATATATCCTGCATTACTGCTATATTTAATATACTTATGGCATGAAGGAACCATCTCATGAGATCCCACCAGCCATGACAAGGCGACCGCTCTCTGGTAGAAATGGGTGTCATTTCTTAACAAAAACAGGAATGTGTTGTTAAATATTTGCACCCCCACTTCCCTGCTCCGGGCCTTTTACATGATTTGTAGCTTTTATTCTGAGAGAATTAGATGTCAGATCCCATCATAGATTGCCGGGGGCTCTCATGACTTGGCACAGTTCGCTCAGTCCCTTCATGGTATAAGTATATTCTGTAAGGCAATAATGCAGATTTTATTCCATATATTCAGTGTTTGCAGACATCGTGTGCACAGAGGCAGCTGCACACTTTGCATGTGTCTATTTCATATCCATCTAATATATGTACAGTGTGCAGGAACCCAGTACATTGGGCTCGGTACGGATCCCTGGTGTCATCGGTGGTGGCCGTGCCTGGTGCCCCGGTGGGCACATGACAATGGATATGCGGGGGGTGATGCCGACAATACTTTTCCCTCGTGACTGGATGGTAAGTGACGTACTGTGGAGCCCAGCTGTGTCTGGATTCATATCTCCCAGAAGGGTGCGCAGAAGGAATTCACCACTAGAGGTCTCAATAATACATGCACCATCCCTAAGACCACCAGAGGGAGCTGTATAACATATAAAAGGAGGGTGAAGACAGGAAAGAGAGCTCAGATTAGAGAGATTAGAGAGACTGCAGAGCAGTTCAGTTCAGCAAAGTGGAGGCTAGTAGAGTGGAATTGAATCCATTCCATCTATTCAGAGCTGAGACAAGTGAGTAGTCTGCAGACAGAGCAGACAAGTGGAGTTTGCAGCGAGGGACTCTAGAGCTCAAGTTGAAAGCCAGGAGCGTGCCGACGCTCAGAGAGCGGCGAAGAGGCAGCCCACCAACTGCCAGTGTGTGTAGTCGTGTGAGGGCCCGAGTAGGCCAAAGGTGAGTGGAAAGAGAAGTAAAAGAGGCAGAGGAGCCTAACAGCTCACCTCAACAAGTATTGAACGGACACCGGGGTCCGAGCCTATAGGGATCTCCACGACCCTAAGGAGAACACCGGAGTTCCTGGGGACTACAAGTCCCAGGAGTACAACAGAGCTGACACGTAGCAGATCAGGAGGACGGAGTTCGGCAGGTACCGGCCATCAGGACTCTGTCCTTTCAGAGAAGGTCCAACCACAAGGTCAGCCAGCTGCAGGACAGAGACTAAGTTAGGCCCAGCTACACGCAGCCAGACTTCATTACAGAGTGCAAGGAACAGGCCACACACCTACTCAGTGGAGGAATCTGGATGTGCACCCTTCACCCTACAGTGCTCCGGGGAGTGCCTGCAACATCTTCAGTAAAGGTACCAAAGTGACGTCTGTGTGTGTCCCTCTCTTACCCCTAACTGCCGGTCCCCGTCCATCCTGCATCCCTACACATCTATCTGCCCTGAAGGACTCAGCCTCACCTGTGGGAGGCCTAACATCTAGCTGCACAATACCAACCCTTCAGTGGATCTGCATAGCAGCGCTGGTCACCCTGACCAGGTACCACCGGTGGTGTCACGAATCATCCTACAAACATTTAATCCCCGTAAATATCCCACATTAAAGGGTGAGCGCCAGAGCCAAGGACTGAGCTGTGTTGCCGTGACATCCCCATAGAAGTCATAGAGTTGTGAATGGGTTTGAGATGAGTTCTGAGCAGAGGCTCCCTCTGGTGGTTACAAGCGGTACTAGTGAGGATTGGGAATCAGGTGTTACTGATTGGTCTTATTTAAGGGAATCATTTTCCCATCAGGGTTGCCGGTGATCAATTGTTCTGGTCTGAATCCTTCTTTCCAGTTTCCCTTGTAGCCTGCTGTGTCGTGTCTGCATCTCCTGCTATCAATAAGACAATTTTCTTATTTTGTGTTTTTGCTATATTTTTGCATTTTGTCCTGCACTTCTGTGGGGCCTTCTGGGTCCCCTCCGGGGGCTTTTGCCCTCTCAGTTTAGTCCAGCCACTGTGTTTTGTACTTTTGCTTTTTGCAGTTTTTTCAGTGGCTGCTGTTTTTGTTACACCAGAGAACTAATTTAGGTGGTAGAGGTCGTGTGATCTCAGGTGATTTTGAAATTAGTAGAGTTGGTGTTTTTCAGGTTTTCTGGATTGCAGTAAGTACCCTTCCTGTCCTTTTCTATTTAGATAGTTTGGGCCCCAGCGTTTGCTCATACTATTTTCTTTCTGAGTCAGTATTTCCTCTTGTCTAACCGCCATTACATGTTTGGGGGCTTTCTATTATCTTTGGGGTTCTGCTCCGGGGCAATAGCTTTCCTATTTCTATCTTTAGGTGTAGTTAGTTTCTCAGGCTGTGACGAGGCGTCTAGGACCATCGTAGGAACGCCTCCACGGCTGCCTCTAGTTGTGGTGGTTAGTCAGGTACGCAATCTCATAGATTCCAACTGCTCTGTGTATTTCCTTTTTTACCTGCACTCCTCAGCTACCGTAACATAACAGTATCACCGGCCATAAAAATTGTATGGTACTCACAGAAGGGAAAAAATATTTTGAAGGAAGAAAAGTTGTCAGAGATATTTTTCTGTTTGTTGCATTTTTTTTTTTTTTTTTTTTTTTTTTTCCCTCTGTATCTCTGGGTGCTGGGAGGATCTTTTCTCCCAATGGAGTTTGCACAGTTGTCTGGCCGTGTGGATCAGCTTGCCACTGAGGTTCGGAGTATTGCTATCTATCTTGCTAGGTTGCCTGTTGTGGAACCTAGGATCCCCATGCCAGATTTGTTTTTAGGGGATCGAGCTAAGTTTCAGAATTTCAAAAAATAATTGTAAATTGTTTCTTGCCTTAAAATCTAAGTCCTCAGGAAACGCAGCGCAGCAGGTTTTAAATTGTCATCTCTCTCCTGCGCGGCGATCCTCAGGATTGGGCTTTTTCCCTCACACCTGGGGATCCTGTTTTGAGTGATGTTGATGCATTTTTCAGGCTTTGGGGTTATTGTACGATGAGCCTAATGTCACTGATCAAGCTGAAAAAGCCTTGTTGGCATTAAATCAGGGGCTTGATGACGCTGAGTTATACTGTCAGAGATTCCGTAGGTGGGCAGTCCTGACCAAATGGAATGACGACGCTTTGGCGGCCCTTTTCCGAAGGGTCTGTCGGTTTGTAAGGAAAAAAGTTATGGTGGGAATTCCCTGCCCCCCTCTGGTCCAATGATTCTATGTCATTAGCGATTCAATTTGACAGCTTTGCGTGAGCGGGAAGAATGCGTGGGAGTGGTGTTCCCCTGTGGCCGGGCGGCCCATGCAGTGTGATGGGTGGTGTTGGGGCAACAGCGTCATGATTTCGAAAGCGCAATGGGTTATGTTTCTACTGTGGTGAGCCTCTCATGCTATTTAGTCTGCCCTAACGGGGAAACGTTTTGCACGCTCGTTGTCTTGGGTAGTGTTCAACAAGTTTTTATTAACTGTCACTCTGAATGCTCTCTGTCCTATTTTTGCTCATTTCGTTGATTCTGGAGCGCTTTTAAACCCTTTGGGGGATTATGTTTTTGCTAAACGTTGTGGATTTCCCTTGAAAACCCCTACAAAGTCTATTCCCCTACGGGGATCGATTCTACCCCTTTGGTGAGAATAAACCCCAGTTTTCACCAGGTGATAATGAGGGTTGAACCGATCCCAGGAGTGCTGCAAATTTTTGGTTCATATAATCGCATGACATTTTGTGCGGGTTTCCCTTGGTTTACGTCTCATAATCCTGTTTTGGTTGGAAATCGTGTCTTAACCAGTTGGGGCGGCCAATGTGTTAAACCAAAAACTCCTGTTTTTTCTGCCTCCCCCCCAGGCTGAGATGTTCCGACTTTTTTTGTTTGATTTTTCTGAGTGTTTAGCGAAAGTAAATCTGCATCCTTACCTTCCCATAGGAGCTATGACTGCGCTTTGTTAGTGCCAGGTAGAAATTCCCTAAGGGCGCCTTTTTACTTTCTGACCTGAACATCGTTCGGTCTTATATCAAGGAATCATTGGAGAAGGGTCATATCAGACCATCCCTTCACCCTTAGGTGCCCCGTTTTTTTCTTTGTGGCCAAAAAAGATGTTTCATTAAAGGCCGGATTGATTATCGCTCTGAAACAATATTATGTGAAAACAATACCGTTACCCTTGATTCTGACCTGTTTTCCAGGGTAAAAAAACGCTACTTGGTTACCAGCTTGACCTCGGGGGGCGTATAACCTTATTCCCATTAAGCACGGGGAAGAATGGAAGACGGCATTTAACACCCCTGAAGGGATTTTGGTACCTTGTATCCCTTTGGCTACTAACTCCCTTTTCCGTTTCCAGTCCTTCGAATGACATTTTCAGGGATTTTGGGACAAGTTTCTGATTGTTTATTTGGGATGATATCTTGATTTTTTTAAGACTGGGACTCTCATGTGAAACAGTTCGAACTGTATTCCGATTTTAAAGGGGAGAATGCTCTGTATGTAAAGGGGGAACAAAGTGTCTTTTTGGCGTACAGAAGATCTCATTTCGGGATTCATTTTTCCCCATCTGTTTTGAATGGCCCCGGGTCAAGGTTCAGGCCATCGTGATTGGGTCCAACCACTTCATTAAAGGCTTTTCAAATTTTTGGGGTTTTCCAATTTTTATCGTAAATTTATTGGTAATTTCTCTGTTATTGTTAAACCTTTTAAATGATTTGCCAAAAGGGTTCTGATGTGGTGGGAAATTGGCCTCCTGAGGCAGTCTCTGCGTTTCAGGAACTTAAGCAGAGATTCATTCTGCTCCTTTTTCTCGGCACCTGATGTTTTTTCTGCCATTTCAGGTGGAGGGTTTGATGCCTCTGAAATTGGGGCAGGTGCCGTTTTGTCCCAAAAAGATCAGAACCTCTAAAAAGTAAACCCTTGTGCCTTTTTCCTCGAAAAAATTTCTCCTACTGAACGAATTATGACGTGGGTAATCGGGATTATTGGCCGAAGTGGGCTTTTGAAGGTGGAGGAAAATTGGGGAGGGACCAAAAACAGGTGGTGTCCTTACGGCCATAAGAATTTTGGGGCTATCGGAATCTGCCAAGCGACTCAATCCCAGAAGGCCAGGTGGGCCTTGTTTTTACACGTTTTAATTTTGTGTTTCCTTTCTTCCTGGCACTAAGAATGTTAAGGCGGATGCCCCTCCGAGGAGTTTCCTTGCGGACTCTCCGATTCTGATCCCTCTGTTATTTTGAAGGAGGGGTGTTTCTTTTCCGCCATCTGCCTAATTTGAGACTTGCTCTGGAGGGGTGTCAGGAGGATGCCCAGCGCTGCCCTGTTGGAAAATTTGTTTGTCCCGGACCAATGGAAAAAGTGTGATGTCTGAGATTCTTGTTCCGCATTGGTGGGCATCCCGGAAATTTTTGGGCCAGGACTTGGTTAGGGTCCTTTTGGTGGCCTCCTTGTCTCGCGATGTCAGGGAATTTGTGCAGTCCTGCGGGACTTGCTCTCGCTCCAAGCCTTTGCCTCGTCTGTGGTTGTTGAGCCTTGCCTGTCCCAAGAACCATGGACCCATATCTCTATGGATTTCATTGTCTTCCTGTTTCTCAGAGAATGACCACCATCGGGTAAATTTTTGATAGGTTTTTTTAAAATGATACACTTTGCCATTACCTAATTGCCTTCCCCCTGAATTGGTGCCGTTGTTCCTTCCCACGTGGGGTTTGTTTACACGGCATTCTAGAACTTGTGTCTGACGAGGAGTCCATTTGTTTCCAGATTTTGGAGGACTTTTTGTTCTAAACTGGGGTTCAATTGTTTTTCCCGCATTTCATCCTCAGACCAATGGCAAATGAGAAACAAACCAGACATTGGAGACTTACTAAAGCTTTTGTCTGCTGATCAGGATGACTGGTTCTTTTTTTTTTGCTTTGGCTGAGTTTGCTCTTAATAATAGGCTAGCTTGCCACTTTGATTCTCAGTTTTCTGTAATTCTGGGTTTCCCCCCCTCGTTTTCTTCAGGACAGACGGAGGCTTCTTCTGTCCAGTGTTACTTGTTTGTTGAGCGTATGCAGCGATTTGGGACCAGGTGGGAGAGTTGTCCCCTCCAGGAGAAGGCCCAGGGTTTGCTAACCGGCATAGGGATATGGTCCCTCGGTTTAAAGTGGGGGACTGGTCTGGTTGCCTCAAAGAAAATTCCATGAGAGTAGCATCTCCTAAATTTTTAAGCCTAGGTTCATTGGACCTTAAAGATCAGGAGATTATTAACCTTTTCTTTTTTTTTGCTTTTCCAGGGACATTTAAGATCCCATAACGTGTTCCACAAGCCTTGTTGAAGGGTTTGTTTAGCCAGTGGTTTGGCTGTGCCTCCTGCCCTTTTTGGTTGAGGGCAATCTGGATATGTGGTTGAAAAATATTGGATTCTCGTTTTTCAACGAAGACTCCAGATTTGGTAAAGGAGAGTTTGGTCAGGAAGATAATTTTGGGTGTTTGCTTCGGACCCATGCTGGAACTTTCGTGCGTATCATAGAAACCATCTGACCGACCTGGTTTGCTCAAATGAGGTTTCGGGGGACCCCTCCTCAAGGGGGGTATTTGAATGGGTTTGAGATGAGTTCTGAGCAGAGGCTCCCTTGGTGTTACAAGCGGTACAGTGAGGATTGGGAATCAGGTGTTCTGATTGGTCTTTTTAAGGGAAAACATTTTTCCCATCAGGGTTGCCGGTGATCAATATTCTGGTCGAATCCTTCTTTCCAGTTTCCCTTGTAGCCTGCTGTTCTGTCTGCATCTCCTGCTATCAGATAAGACAATTTTTTTTGTGTTTTTGCTTATTTTTGCCATTTGTCCTGCACTTCTGTGGGGGGCCTTCGGGTCCCCCCGGGGGCTTTGCCCTCTCAGTTTAGTCCGCCATTGGTTTTGTACTTTTGTTTTTTTCAGTTTTTTTCAGTGGCTGCTGTTTTTGTTACCCAAGAACTAATTTAGGTGGTAGAGGTCGGTGATCCAGGGTGATTTTGAAATTAGAAGTTGGGTGTTTTCAGGGTTTTTCTGGGATTGCAGTAGTACCCTCCTGTCCTTTTTATTTAGATATTTGGGCCCCACGTTTGCTCATCATTTTCTTTCTGAGTCATATTTCCTCTTGTCTAACCGCCTTCATGTTGGGGCTTTCTATTATCTTTGGGGTTCGCTCCGGGGCAGATAGCTTTCCTTTTCATCTTTAGGGTAGTTATTTTCTCAGGCTGTGCGGGCGTTAGGACCATGTAGGAAGTACGGCTGCCTCAGTTGTGGGGGTTGTCAGGGTAGCAATCTCATAGATTCCAACTGCTCTGGTTTTTCCTTTTTTCCTGCACTCCTCAGAACCGTAACATAACCTATAGGCTCAGACCGAGTTCCATTGCTCTGGTGGGCGACTCACTCCCATGATGGGGTGTATGGAGGAAACAGGCAGCCAGTGGTGAAACAGACGTAAACTACTTTGAAGCATTGGTTCATCACAGCAAATGGTGAACCGAGACTTGATGTCCAATTACCACCCCACAACTCATTTCTTCTACGCACAGAACCAGGCATTATGGGAATTACTGGGGAATATGTTGAATGCACCAGGTTGTTACAAGCCGTCCGGTGGGGCCAGGGTAACCTGGAAGACTGAAATAATATCTTCCACTCATCCGGCGCTACACCCTCGCAGCCTCCAAATCCCACTACCTTCTACGTCATTAATGTAGGTTGTGATCAGTTCTTTTAATTCTATAAACTTAATCTCAGTTTCAATTTCTTCTTCTTGGCTTCCTGGGTCTCGCCACAGAGGCTTCTTTGAAATAATGGCACAATTTTGGTGCTCTGCAGTCCAGGGGAAACGGATACTTCACTACATTTCTTCAGATCACTTGTCCTATTGAACAAGGGAAAGAGACTCCCTAATCCGGCTGTGACTGCTCCCCTACATCAGCTGCCCCTACGTCCGGCAGCAGGTTGCTCTCTAATCCGCTGTGCTGCTTTCCTAATCCGCAGTGGCGCTCTCCTAATCCTGCTGTGGCTGCTTTCCTACATCCTGCAGTGGCTGCTCTCCTACATCCAGCAGCGGCTCTCCTACATGCAGCTGTCTCCTCAACTGCTGTGGCTGCTCTCCTACATCCTCAGTGGCTTCTCTCCTACATCCGCAGCGGTGCTCTCCTAATGCACTGCTATCCTAAAACGCTATGGCTGCTTCCTAACACTGGTCAAAATTGTTGGTACCTTGAAGGAAAGGGATGCCGCCATTTTGCATAGGGCCTATACCACCTCCTTTTGTCATTCACAGAGCCACAGACTGATAAAAATACACAGGGCCTGTTAGCATATCCAGTACGACCGGTTTGATTTCCACTTGAATCAAAAGGGCTTTTGTATGCTAATTATTTTGGGGCCCTGTCGAATAAATGGTCATTATATGAAATACTCGACTAAGCCATATTTCCTGCCCATATAATTGCAGGCCAGTTAATATGCGGCTTAAAAAAAGGGGGGGGGCCCCAGCAGGTTTAAAACTGTAGCCAGAACAGGCTCTCTCAATCCATTTTCCACAGCAGCAAGAAGACAAGGGACAGATTTGATTTGCCTTGCCAGGGACACAACTGCTTTGGGGACTGTCCAGCAACAAAGACTGTACCTGGGGACGGCAGGCTCCCGCCTCCCCTGACCATAAAAACCCGGTAATATTGATTCTAGCTAATACCTTAAGCCTTGTACATTATCTTTGTATTTTAACTCGATCAAATCCATTGTAATTATTTGTATAGCTTTACTGTAATTTCTGTAATTACTAGTGGCCCTTAAGCAATTAAACCATAAAATTAATCTTGGGTGATGCTTTTTAACTCTGATTACATCTTAGAATCCCAGTGGGTAACAGGGCACCCTCCCGGCGGCCATTTGCTCTAGGTGCAGTTCCCTTACTGACCTGAAGACAAAGGGGGCGCCTAAGCGTACCGGGGGTTACTCCCATTGTGACGTGGGGGAAAGGGGTAGTTCCCACACCCCTCTTTAAAAACCAACAATTGGCCAGAAAAAAACTTGAAATATGACAAAAGTATTATAAATAAAAATGTATGAAAAGAAAATGAAAGTCAACTTGCTTTTACTCCCACGCTCTTCTAATCCTGCGCATTGTTCAACTCACCGGCCCCCCGCCTCCCTCTCCTACTCCGCTTCAGTGCTCTCCTAATCCTGCAGAGTTGCTCTCTACTGCTCGTGGCTGCTCCCCTACTCCACGAAGCGCTTTCCTACCCAGCAGTGCTGCTCTCCTACATGTAACTTCCCTCCTACAACTGCTGGCTGCTCTCCACTACTGCAGTGGGGTTCCCCTACTCCTGCTGTGCCTGCTCTCCTACTCCGAGCCGCCTCCTAATCCGCTGTGTGCTCCCTACATCCGCGTGGCTGCTCTCCTACACCTGCCATGGCTGCTCTCCTAAAACCGGCTGGGGTTCTCCTACACCCTGCAGCGCGCTTTCCTACTCACCACGACTGCTCTCCGCCTCTTCTGTACTACTCTCCTATATACTGCCATGACTGCCTTCTACTCTTGCAGCAGTGCTCTTTACATCTGGCGCGGCTGCTCTCCTAACATCCTGCACAGTTGCTCTCCTACATCCTGCGTGTCCCTGCTTCCTAACCTGCAGAGAGCCTTTTACATCTGGCTGTGGCTGCCTCCTACTCCTGCGTGGCAGCTCTCCACACCTGCGTGGCTGCTCTACTACCCTTTGGCTGTTCCTACTCTGCCATGGCTGCTCCCTACATCCGGCTGTGGCTGTTCCCTCACCCCCGCAGCTGCTCTCCTACTCCCGCAGGGCTGCCCCTCCCCACATCATGCCACAGCTGCTCTCGACATACTTCTGTTATACTCCCTATATATGCCCCGGGTGCTCCCTACTCTTGCAGCAGCGCTCTTCTACATCGGCTGCGGTGCTCTCCTACATTTGCAGAAGCGCTTCCTACATCCGCGTGCCTGCTCTCCTCATCCTGCACAGGTACCTTCTACATCTGACTGTGGCTCCTCTCCTACTCCTGCGCAGTGCTCTCCTACATCCTGCTGTGGGCTGCTCTCCACATTCTGCATGGCTGCTCTCCTACAACTGCGGGTGCTCTCTTACATACTGTATGGCTGCTCTCCCACATCTGCTGGCAGCTCTCCACACGGCAGCAGCTGCTCCCTTACATCGCTGCAGCTCTCTCTTACTCCGGCGGTTTCTCCTACATCCTGCTGTGGCTGCTTCCGCATCCTCTGCGGCGCCCTCCTACTCTGCCCCACGGCTGCTCTCCTACATACTGCCGTGACTTCCTTCCTACATCAGTCTGTGGCTGCTTCCTAACCTGCCATGCGTCTCCTACTCCGGCTGTGGCTGTTCTCCTACACCCTGCAGCGCTGCTCTCCTACATCCCCAGTGGCTGCTCTCCTACACCCACACGCTCTCTGACAACTTCTTGACTACTCTCCTATATACTGCCGGACGCTCTCCTACATCTTGCGCAGCGCTTTCTACATCTGGCTGCGGCTGCTCCCTAATTCTGCGAAGCACTCTCCTACATCCTGCTGTGCCTGCTCCCCCTCATCCTGCGCAGGTACTCTTCTACATCTGACTGTGGCTCTCTCCACATCCTGCAGCGCTGCTCTCCTCATCCTGCTGTGGCTGCTTCCTCATTCTGCTATGGCTGCTCTCCTACATTACTGCAGTGGCTGCTCTCTTACTACTGCTGGGCTGCTCTCCTACATCGCTGTGGCAGCCCCTACATCTGGCAGCAGCTGCTCCCTTACATCCGGCTGCGCTACTCTCCTACATCCTGCAGCAGCTGCTCTCCTACTCCCTGCTTGGCTGTCCCTACATCCGCAGTGCTGCTCCCTACATCAGCAGCAGCTCTCCTACATGCAGCGCTCTCCCACATCCTGCGGCCTGTCTCCACACCTGCAGTGGCCTTCCTACACCTGCTTGCCTCCTCCTACTCCGCAGTGGTGCTCTCCTACATCCTGCAGTGGCTTCTCTCCTACATCCTCGTGGGCTCTCCTACCTCCTGCTGCGGCGCTCTCCTACTCCTCGGGCGCTCTCCTACATCCGCCAGGCTGCTCTCCACATACGCTCTGACTGCTCCCTACATCCACTGCAGCTGCTCCCTACATCCCCGTGGTTTTCTTGCATCCTGCTGGGCTCCCTACAACTGCTGTGGTTGCTCTCCTACATCCTGCAGCGGCTTCTCCTACATGCCTGCTCCCTACATCCTGCTGTGCCTACCTCCTACATCCTGCACAGTTGTTCACCTACATCCGGCCACGCCTCCTCTCCAACATCGCTTCAATGCTCTCCTACACCTGCGCAGTTGTCTTCTACATGCGCTGTGGCTGCCCCCATCCAGCAGTAGTGCTTTCCACATCCAGCATGACTGCTCCCTACATGTAACTTCCTCCTCATACTGTGTGGCTGCTCTCCTACATACTGCAGTGGTTCCTCCTACATCCTGCTGTGCCGCTCTCCTCACTGCAGCAGCTGTTTCCTACTCCAGCTTGACTGCCTCCTACTGAAACTTCCCTCCTCAACTGCTTGGCGCTCCCTACATACTGCAGGGCTTCTCTCCTACCCTGCGTGCCTGCTCTCCTACACCTGCACAGCTGCTCTCCTACATCCTGCTGTGACTGCCCTCCACATCCGCGTGGCTGCTCTCCACATCCGCCATGGCTGCTCTCCTACATCCGGTGGGCTGTTCTCCTACACCCGCAGCAGCTGCTTTCCTACATCATGCCACGCTGCTCCCGACATATTCTGTGACTACTCTCCTATATACTCGATGACTGCTCTTCTACATCTTGCAGCGCTGCTCTTTACATTGGCGGGCGGTTTTCCCTATACACCGGCAGCATTGCTCTCCTACATCCTGCGGCCTGCTCTCCTACATCCTGCAGCGATCTCTTCTACATCTGGCTGTCTGCTCTCCTACATCCTGCGTGGCAGCTCTCCTACACCTGCAGGGCTGCTTATACATCCTGCAGTGGCTGCTCTCCTACATCCTGCCTGGCTGCCTCCTACATCCGGCTGTGGCTGTTTCCACCACCCTGCAGCAGCTCTCTCCTACATCCCGCAGTGGCTGCTCTCCTACATCTGCCACAGCTGCTCTCGCAACTTCTGTACTACCTTTCTTGCCCGCACCACAATTGTGGTTTACCCAGAGCAATGGGGTATCAGAGCCGACCCATGAAGTCATGGGGTTGCACAGGTAGCGCTGGCTCGGTCTGTGGCCCTGGCGGTCAGGCTTTGTTGGGGGGAATATTACGGGTTGTTTTATACAGTTCGTGACGCCACCTGATTCTCTGATCACTAAGACCAGCGCTCTTAATCTCTGAGGGGATGGTGAGCAGTAGATGTCGGGTCCCCACAGGTGGGACTGGTCCCTCAGGTCGAAGTTTGGTGGGGTTTGCGGGATCAACAAATAACTCGTCCTCACAATAGAAGCTTCTTTCCATACCTTTTACTTCAAGTTGTTCAGGCGGTCCCAGGGAGGCGTCGGGGTGGATGAATGCACGTAGCGGAACAGTTGAGCAGGTTACGGCCTCCTTCTCTTTCCAAATGAGATAGTCCAAGTTGCCTGTGCTAAGTTAACTCTAAGTTTCAGCTTTTCCCATAGCTGTACGCCCGGCCGGTTTTGTGTAGAGCCTTATAAGTGGTGAACTAAGTTTTTCTTTTGCCGCGGCCGGGACTCAGAAGTCTTGTTCTCCTGACTCGGTTTATGGCACTCTAAGGGCGCTTTTCTGCAACCTAAGGTCCTAAGACTCTGGCTTTTCTATCACTATGCCTGGACTATAGGACCTTCGGTCCCCAGTGACCGGTGACAATGTGAGGATAATCCGACCTTAAGGCACTTCTGTACCTTTCCTTCTATGGGCCTTTTGCCCTGCCTTCGCTTTCAATGTAGCCTGAAGCGGAAGATAAAAGCAGTTTTCTTCCTTGGTCTCACTGAGTAAACTCTCAGTTTCCTCAAATTCAGACTGAGTAAAAGGTAACTCTGACAACTCGGGATGTAACTATCATCCGTTCTAGACTCCCTTCGTTGAATTGGCAGGGGAATAATCTTCTGCCACCCAGAGCTCTGACGGAATCCTCACTGTCAAGAAAACTAGCCCTGATGCTTGTACGATGACAGGAAGCTAGACTGCTCTCCCCTATGCACACGCACTCCCTATACACCCCCCGTGGGTGTGTTGAAGTGTAAGTGGTGTCAAGCTTTAACGTTACCTTACGGCTTTCTCCGACCTTGTGCCTTACATACCGGGCTACCATTCCCCCTTGGTAAAAAATTTACGCACTCCCGGGCGTGAAATATAAAAGAAAGAATTTTTTTTTTCCATTTAAACAAGTAACATTTTAAACTCTTTCCCATCGGGAGGACGGATTTCTAGAAGTTTCATTATAACAATGGCAAAGAAAAAACAAAATACAAAAAAACATTTTCTATAAATAGATGACATACTTGTGAAGGACCGCACCAAACCTTCAACATGGTCCTGGGTGGGCTGCAGGACTCTGAATGCAGACCTCACCCCCCCTGCCCACCATACGGGTTTTTGTTCAAAAGGTAGGTTGCGGTAAGAATTGCACAAATCAACTAAAATTTTTTACAAATCAGTTCTGGGCTGGCCATCCCAGCCTCAGATCCATTATGAACATTTTCAATAATTTCATATCATAACAATACTTTTAAAAATTATCCATACTTAAAACAGTTTGCTAGGACCTTTTGAAACGAATAGGTTCTTCCCTTTCGTTGTCGTTCTGACTACGTGGAGTAGCTTCAGGTATATTAATCTCTAACCCCAAAAATTTCTCTTACGGCAAACTATAGAACTGCCTCAATCTTGCTTGGATCTGGCAAGGAAAGATGGCTGGGCGGGTGTGATCCTTCACCGGGGTTCCATAGCATGGGGCGCTGCTTCCGATATTCTTCCTCAGGAGGTTCCGCAGGTTGGGGTGCTGCTGGGAGGTAACTCCTAATGGTCAATGGCACCATGGGCACAACGGAGGTGAACTTCCTCTTGTGGCGATAAAATTGCAACACCGAATTATTACGCATCTCCCAGCTCGGCCAATCCGCAGGGAAATCTCCCAGACTGTGATGACCTCTTCTTTTCTTTCTTCTTGATTGATGACAAGTTTCTTCACGGGAAACTTTAAGGGTTCTGGACACAATTTCAAATGGTCCTGGAACATGGATTTTTTTTTCCTCCGTCCTTAGATGATACAAACTTTTCTATTGTCATTTTGGAATCTTGTACGACGAGGGTTCTTCTCCCACGGTTATCCAATTTGTGATTTTCCTTTTCCTTTTCAATACCACTTTCTCCAGCATCAAAGGCTTGGCAGGACATTCCTGTTGTAATATCTTCCTGTTTTCCCTACCTTGTTGAGACTTTTCTACAAGACTTGACTCTTCTTTATTGCTTCCCGATTGATGTCCCGTTTTTCAATAGCGTCATCGCCTCGGTTCTACCACCCAGTTCTAAATCCATTGGTAGTCTTCCGGGCCTTGCTCTCATAAGAAGCTGGAGTGCAGTTAGTGGAACTAAAGGTAAATTTTGGGTTTTACAAGCAAACCAAATCAGGTAGTAAAAACCGGCCACGATTTCTGTCTTCAACGGTATGGATTTCAACAAACAAGGGAATGT
>JARQOD010008346.1:0-35906 GCA_033576555.1 Oophaga sylvatica | reverse complement strand
AGTTAAACAGCGATTTCTCACTTTTACAACACCATTTTTTTAGGGAACACATCACATTTAAAGTCACTTTGAGGGGTTTATATGATAGAAAATACCCAAAAGTGTGTTACACCCAGTCCCCATGCTGGCTCTGCACTCCATGCTGGTCACTCACCTCCTGCTCTTCAAGCTGTGCAGCAGATAGCTCCCTGTCTGGGGTCTCATGCTCTTTCTGCTTCTCAGCGTCCTGCTCCCTCCCCCATTTCCTGGCACGCTGCCAGCAGGCATCCAGGAAGAATGCCTAGGACGTGAGAGCGCCTCCCTCTGGTCTCTTAAAGGGACAGCATGCATTTTTAAAAAATATCAATTAACCAATGGCAGCGCACTGATTACTATATCTGGCCACTTCGCCATAGGGGGAGTGCCAGAGCAACGAGTATCTACCATTGTTACATCCGGTTCTGTCTCAGATCTGTCTGCGCTGCGTTAGCAGTCTCTGTGCATTTGCTCATACTATTTGTTTTCACAGAGTATCGGTATCCTGTATCCTGCTATCCCTGACAACCTTTGCAATCACTTGTGCAAGTGTCATCCCGTTCCGCCAACAGCCATCCGAATCCCTGGACTGTGACAAGGTTACTGGAGCAAGCTTGCTACCATCCACCAGGAACCAGGACCTTCCTCACCTGTGTCTACCTCTCCACGGTCTCTTCCATTATATCTGTTACCCCTTTTTGTCCCGCTGGGTCAGCTGCCACTTGTCCGGGGTCTAACTGGAGGTAGCAACTGTGTCCTCCGGGTATTCCATTCTGGTCCTGTTCGAGGGGCCTTACTACGGGTACCCGGGGCTCACTAGTTATGCCCCCTTCAGAGTCCCCCGTACCGTGGTCCCGAGGTTCCACTTCAAAAATAAAAAACGAATGTGAACTTCACCATCTCTGCCTCCACTTCCATTCGTTACAAAGTGACACCATTCTAAAAACTGCACCCTTAATGTGCTCAAAACCACATTCAAGAAGTTTATTAACCCTTCTGGTGCTTCACAGGAATTTTTGAAATGTTTAAATAAAAATGAACATTTAACTTTTTATCACAAAAAATTTACTTCAGATCCAATTTTTTTAATTTTACCTAGGGTAACATGATAAATTGGACCCCTAAAGTTGTTGTACAATTTGTCTTGAGTATGGTGATACCCCATATTGGGCGCATGGCAGAGCTCGGAAGGGAAGGAGTGTCGTTTGACTTTTCAATGCAAAATTGGCTGGAATTGGGATCAGAGGCTTGTCGCGTTTGGAGAGCCCCTGATGTGCCTAAACAGTGGAAACCCCCCACAAGTGACACCATTTTGGAAAGTAGACCCCCTAAGGAACTTATCTAGATGTGTGGTGAGCACTTTGAACCCCCAAGTGCTTCATAGAAGTTTATAACGTAGAGCCGTAAAAATAATAATTTTTTTTTCACAAAAATGATCTTTTCTCCCCAATTTTTTATTCTCCCAAGGGTAACATAAGAAATTGGACCAAAAAAGTTGTTGTGCAATTTGTCCTGAGTATGCTGATACCTCATATGTGGGTGTAAACCACTGTTTGGGCGTACAGCAGAGCTCGGAAGGGAAGGAGCACGTTTGACTTTTTCAACACAGAATTGGCTGGAATTGAGAACGAATGCCATGTCACGTTTGGAAAGCCACTGATGTGCCTAAACAGTGGAAACCCCACAATTCTAACTACAACCCTAACCCCGACACACCCCCAACCCTAACCATAACCCTAACCACAGCCCTAACCACAAACCAAACCCTAACACACCCCTAACCCTAATCCCAACCCTAGTCCTAATCCAAACTGTAACCGTAATCCAAACCCTAACCCCAACTCTAGCCCCAAACTTAACCCTATCTTTAGCCCCAACACTAACCCTAACTTTAGCCCCAAACATAACTCTAACTTTAGCCCTAACCCTAACTTTAGCCTAACTCACTTTAACCCAACTCTAACCTAATGGGAAAATGGAAATAAATACTTTTTATTTTATTATTTTTCCCTAACTAAGGGGGTGATATAGGGTGTTTGATTTACTTTTTTATTTTTATCACTGTGATAGGGTCTAAATGAACCAATAGGAATACATCTCCTATTGTTGCTGGGAGCCGACTGACTAATCTCGGCGGGCGCACTGCACATGCGCCCACCATTTTCTCTCGGAAAAAGAAGCCAGCGGCCTGGGGGACTTCAAGGGGTCCTGCAGGGATTTCACATGCCTCCTGAGAAAGATTACGAAATGTGCATTGGGGCGGCGGGACGCCAAGGCTATTAGTCATTGTATGCTGTAAGTGCCTCCTGCTCATTTATTTCTGTAGTCCTTTCAGCTCAAACATATTGAGCCATTATTTTGATTCCACTCACTGTTCATAGCATGGAAGTATAATGAGTAGGTTGTTAATTTGTTTGCTCTTACCTTACTTTTAGTGCTATCACTATATTAAGATTGGATTAAGGCTATTACGGAGCCACATTTGACTCAATACTTATATATATTTTTTTGCAAGTATTTCAATGTTTTTCAGGATTTTGTTTGAATTTTTGCACTAAGCACTTTATATTTGCATTTTTTGGTATCTTTACATTACAGTTTCGTTCATATATTATGATTTATCTCTGATGCCATTATCGTGTGTAATTGGTCCAATATTTTTTGAAAAACATTTTAATGTCTGTATTTTTGCGCTAAGCAATTTATATGAGTACTGTCTGGTATTATACAAGTATTATATATCAAATCGAATATTTCTGTTTTCCTAGTTGTTGCATTCAAATATGGACAAACAGCTCTGATTTTTGTTTATTAATAGCACTTTACTAACCTTGGCCCCCGCATATTGGAACTAAGCAGACTTTTTATTTCTCTTAATTTTTTTAAAATTATTTAATAAAGGTATATATTTTAATTGGACTGTACTCTAGTTGTGGTGGTTTATTTTTCCTCCATATTTTGTGTTTCTTATGAATATTGAGTTCTATTGTCCTTCACTCTTTAATTGGACATTTGTGTGTTAAAAATTATTACCACATAGGCATAGAAATATATGCAGCCGCACGCTCCGGTCCGAGTGCCGGCGGCACGCAAGGTGTGACACCGGCCATAAAGTGACATTGGTCAGATTTAAAAAATTTGTCCTAGCCCTTAAAGTCTAAATTAGCTCCATCACTAAGGAGTTAAGTCAGTTCCGTTAAAAAAATAAATTAATTATTTTCAAGATTGCTAGTTTTAGTTTTGTTATTTCTAGGTTGTTTTAAGTCAGTTTCAGAAAAAAACATAATAAATAAATATACATTATATATATATATATATAATAAATTGGATTACTCCTCCCTTGCCTTTTCCACCTATACTGCCACATACAGCTTCTCCTTCACTTGGACCTGTTCCTCCTGGTTCAAGATTATTATTTATTTATTTTTTATTTCTGTTCTGCTTAGCTTAGGGGCAGGACACACCTGGGACAGTATTAGGTTTAGCGTGTGCGCAGTTTTACAATAACACTCTATGTGTACTCTGCATCCATGTCGTGATAGTACTGTTTTTACCTAAAAGTCTTATAATCTGCAACCATGTTAGCATGAGTGATGTACATCTAAACAAACTTTTCTCTCTTATGCAACCATGTCTGTGATACTATGGTGCCAAAAGCCACTATGTGTACTCTGCAGCCGTATCTGTTTGAACAGTGTGCATATAATATAATTCTAATTAGCAGCAATCTCTTTTGCCATTTGTAGGCCTAACAAATAATTTTACTGTATTGCTACGTCTATTCAAGTAGTGTGTGGAAAAAATAATTGAACTCTGCAGACATCTTTCCCATTTGTGGGCCGAAAAATTATTTTATTCTATACTTGTCTCTATTCAAGTAGTATGTCTAAAAAAAATATTCTACACTGCAGCCGTGTTTTTGTGAGTAGTGTGTTAAAAAAAAATTCTACTGTGCCACTGAATCTGTACGAATTATGGCTGTGTCTAAAAAAATAATTGCCTTTTAAGCCTCTGTGTGTACTCTGCAGCCCTGCCTCTAGGAATACTGTGTCAAAAAGCCTCTATGTGTACTCTGCAGCTGTGTCTACATGAGTAGTGTGCCTAAAAAATAATTATACTCTACCAATGTGTTTGTACGGGTTGTGGGCCTAAAAAATAGTTATACTCTGCACCCGTGTATGTGGAGACAAGTGGACACATGCTCTTCCACCATGTTGTTGAAACTGTCTTGCTCATGGAGTTGATCACTTGATCTTCTGTTTTGTGATTGGCTTCTCTTTCTGCTGAGCTACAGGAGACACACCTTTGCTCTGGGTGTTTGGGTTCTGTTTTCTGGTTGCAATCTGTCTCTAGCTTAACACTTGTGATTTCAATTTTCCACCTATCACTTTTTGGGTGCAGCTCTATATTCTGGCCCCAGCAGGCGTTTCCTGCTGGTGATAGATTCATTTAGATGTTCTGACATTGTATTGATGTTTGGAGCCAGTCTGTGAGCTTTGAGCTAATGATTTTCACCTTGTTGTATCTTTGCTATACTTTGAAATGCACTACTATTTAACTTTAGTAAGTAGGCTGTATATTTGTTTAGAGTAATTGCTTTATTCTTTTATTGATATTTAGTTATTTACCTTACTCACTGTAACATCTTTCCTTTGTTCAGCACATTTCCCCTCTTGTAGTTAATTCAATCTCTGCTCTGCTCTCCTCCGGTTCTTTAGGAGGAGCGTGAAGTAACTCGATGGGCCATTTAGGGGGTTTAGGTTCATGTTGCCATCTAATAGTTCTTTGGTTAGGGCTATCTCTTAAAATATAAAACTTTACTTTCCTCTTTTCGCAGCACATCCTTTTCACTATACATTATCAGCATAGAGTTTCATACAATACACATCCTCCACTTTCCCTGCACTCTTTCCTTTGTCCTTCAGTACGTGCCCGGGTCATACCGCCTTATGCGGTAAGACAGCGTCCTCCCTGTTCAGACTTACTATGGTTGGGGGTTCCCTTGTCCATTTATCTAAGGGCATCAGCCCATGCAATGATCTGCCACATGATGAGCGACCTGCGTCCCTGTACTGTCATGACCATCGCTTAGCTTCTTCTCCACCACTGATGTCACAATGCTGCCTCAGACGTATTTCTGACCCACCGTGCCCTGGATGGCTGGGTAGTTTGCTTAATGTTGCGGAGCTGTCCGCCCTACACGAGCCCCTGGGCCCTACTCCCTAACAACAGGAAGACTTTCCCTCTTATCAATGGCTAGCTCCTCCTAAATAACTATTTACACTAATGTGCCCCATCTAGTGTCTGATTTGGGGTACTATGCTTTTCCTATCTTAACATACAGCAGATGACATAAATATATGTACCGTATATTGCTTAAGAACATAGCATCATAACATAATACTCTACTGGACGTACTTAAAGGGGTAGGGGCGTGAATCAGTCTCTGTATCCCCTTAGACAGGCATAACCTAAAAACTGAGTGCTGCTAATATGGACTGTATCAGATGGTCGTACTGGATGTTGTGACATGCTGAGTAAGGTTTTACATATTTCTGCCATGTTAACTCTGAAGTGGTGCCAGTACCCCTGCTCCTTTGGCGAATTTCCCCTCTGCTTTGTACTTCCACTGAGACCCTGCTGTCAGTTAAAAACGCCATCAGTAGTGTGTCTATCAGCGTGCACTTGTATTCCTGCATTTTACAATCACGCTTTGGTTATGGAAGCAAGAATCGCACGTTGTGCTTGTAGTAATGATCCAGTAGGGTGGCCACACAGTGATCAGCACTTGTAACAAACTGGCAAACTCGATGGGAGTTGCGCAGGCACAGCAGCATGTATTGCCTCATGTGTGCCAGTCTGCCAAGAGGCAACGACAAGCTGTCCTCGGTGGGAGGTGTATCGTCTGGGTCCTCTGTATCTTCTGCATACTCTGTATCCTTCAAGCTACACTACAGTGATGCCCGTGAGCTGGTTTGAATGACATACTGCTGTGAACAAGGTTGTTACTCATCCTCCTCATACTCCTACTCGTCATCTTCCAAAATTGTCCCTTGGCTGGATATTTGTGTACCTGGCTGCTGTTGCTGCAGGAACCCATTCTCCAAGACATATGTGGATGCCTAGCCTGACAATGGTGTGAATGGTCGCTGTTCATCCTCCTCTTCCTCTTGTGCCACCACCGCATCTATCATTGCCTGAAGTTTTTTTTCCAGGAGCCAAAGAAGTGGGATAGTAATGCTGATGATGGCGTCATCAGCACTGGCCATGTTTGTGGAGTACTCAAAGCAGAGCAACACGGCACATACATCCCGCATGGAGTCCCCCTCATTGTCGTGAAGTGGTGTTGTTCCACAGAGCGAACTAGCCGAGTGTGCTTCAGATCAAACTCCAGTATCACCTGCTGCTGCTCACACAGTCTCTCAAGCATGTGCAAGGTGTACTTCCACCTTGTGGGTAAGTTGCACATGAAGGTATGATCGGGAAGGCAGAAGTGAATCAGCAGCGCAGACAGGCGAGCAGCAGCAGGGTGAGAACGTCGAAAGCGCACACAGAACGCACTTTCAGCAGCAGCTCTCTGACACATCAGTGTAATTTTTAAGGAAGCTCTGCACCACCAAATTCAGCACATGTGCAGGAAAGGGATGTGCATCAAACCAGCTAGGCCCAGAGCTGCGAAGAGATTGTGCCCGTTATCGCACATCACAAGGCCGGGCTTGAGGTTCAGCGGCACCAACCACTCATCTGTCTGTTCTTTGATCCACAACCATCCTGCGCTGTTTGGGACATTTCCCCCAAACAGATGTGTTTCAGAACAGCCTGCTTTCATTTCTCCCTGGCTGTGCTGAAATTGGTTGGGCAGGTGTTACATTGACCAGATAAGGAGGCCATGGAGGAAGAGGAGGCAATATGGAAAGAGAAACATCCAGCAATCCTCGGCAGTGGTAGGACATGCGCCAAAACACTTTCTGCCTAAGGACCAGTCACCACTACATTTACCCAGTGGATGGTTAGAGAGATATTACCTCCCTTATCACATAGTTTGATTACTTACCTGATTTATGCTTTGCAAGACTAACTTGCAGCACAAGTATTGCAGAAGTTGGACAGTACCCATTTCAATTCCTCCAACTTTTGTGTATTAGGAATAGCAATCACCCAATGGTGCTCATGAAACATATGACTCATTTGTACTTGTTTTAACTACAATGGATTGATATGTGCAAATGTTTCTCTGAACCAGGTGATAGTACTGAATAAATGTGTAGGTGCACAATTGTTCCCCATAGCAATACCAAATAACTGTTTATTAGAAGTTCCACTGTCGCCTGCTGCGGCTCGCCTTATATCTCCAGCAAAAGTAATGGCCGGAGCAGAGCCTCCCTCCCCTCAAGAAAGAGGCGTGGGCGGAGGCCGGCATGACGGGGGTTTGGAGGGGTTTACAAAGAGGGAGGAACATTTAAATGAGAGGGGGTGGTGGGGGGTTTATAAGGCAGTGATGGGGCAGATCCAGGGTCAGTTCCTGCCTTGCCCCATCAATAGTACAGCTCACCATGTCTGTGAATGCAGCGCTGGAGTGCCTCAGGTCTGCGGCCTTGTCGCAGCCGCCAGGATGGCTGGAAGCGCAGGTTGCGATCCTTGTCCAGGGATCGCCCGGTCAGTCGTCTGGGGCAGCGCAGCGGGAGAGGCGTCCAAGGCGGGTGAGGCCTCCAGAGTGGCTTTCGCCTGATCAGGCTCCTCGGGCCTCGCGTTGGCGCAGGAGCCCCTCACGGGCCCCTCCAGGCCGGGCGCCGCGCGGCGCTCGTGCCAGCAGGCCTCGGCCTCCCAGAATCCGCCCAGCCGACGAGGCCCTGGGGCGGTAACTTCTCCTCCGCCGCGTTCTAGTCGGGGGGCGGAGCCGTTACGCGCCGGGCGTCTTTTGAGATCTGCGTCCTCGGGGGGTCGCAGTTGCGATCGGCTTGCTCTGCGGCCTGCCTTAGTCAGCAGCGCAAGTGCGTCGGCGGTGGAGCCGTTAGGAGCTGGGTGTCTTTTTGGAGCTGCATCCTCGGGAGGTCGCAGTTGCGATCGGATTGCTGTGCGGCCTGCCTCAGACAGCGACGCAGGTGCGTCAGCGGCTAGTGGATTGACCGGCTCACCAGGTCAGCAATTTTCCCCTTGATAGCGACGGGGTTCCAGGTTTGTCGGGGGCCGCAGGGGCAGTGTTCCTGCACGGCTGCCTGCCTCTGTTGACGGCTCCAGAGTTTCGGTGGCCGAGGCATCGGTCGGCAGTTCGGGGCAACAGACTTTATCCCCCATAATGGGTGGGGTTCCAGATGTGGCGGGGGGCCGTCGCTGTGTGGCGAACGTGGGGCGGCCTGCCTACGCTGCCGTTTCTAGAGCGGAGGCTCCTGATGGTTTTTCGCCGGCCTGCTAGTCAGCTAACCTCGGTGGATAGCGGGTGGGGATCCCACTCGGGTGTCACTGGGGTGCAGCGGGGGACCATTACCGGGAGCGGCATTGAGGCATCATCGGGTGCTACTGCGACCCAGTCGGCATCGCTTCTTGAGGACCAGCGGGCTGGATCCCCAATGGGGTCTAGGCCTTTTTCTCCTGGAGGCCTTGACAGGGTTTCTGGACGTCGGGATCAAATCAGCGGAGTCGTTTTGCCGGATCGCGGCAATGTGGATGCATCTTTGGAGCCAGGTTATCCGACTGGAGGGCTCACAGCACCCTCGCAGCCCGGTGAGTATAATTCTGTGTCAAGTGTCTGTCATTCGTTTTTGTCTTCTTCACCATTTGGGGTAGTTCGGTCGGGCGTTGGTAATAGTGTTGGGGGGGCTGCTGAGGTAGACGGGGTTAGGGATATGTTGGTTGATGTGCGCAATTTGCTGTCACGGTTAGAGAGGGGTTTTGGTTCTCCGTCTCCGGTGTCGGCTTGGGTAGGGTCGCAGGTTGGAGGGCAACTGGTTTCGAGCGGGACGGAGCAGGAAGGGCAGAGTGCCGAGCCTGTGTCTGTGTCGGTGCAGACAGAGAAGGAAAAAGAGTGTCGGGTGCGTTTGGATGATAGGGCTCACGGGGAGGTGTATGTTTGTTTTGAGGGCCCCTTGGGGGCGCATTTGAAGAAAGAGGTGAAAGAGCGTATTTGGAAGGATGAGTATGTTGAAATATTCTCTTTATTGCCTTTGAAGAAATTTAATTTGGATAAAAGTAAGAAGGAGAATAGTAAGAAGGAGGAGGAGGAAAAACGGAGGTGGCGTTTAATTCCTCAGACATTCGTTAATTGGCAACAAGCGTTTGCCATTTTGGCAAGTGTTATCGGGGAAAAAGCTCCGGACAACTGTTCGGCTTTATTTTGCTACTTTGATGCTATAGGGGAGGCATATAGGGTGTATGGGGGGCAGGCTTGGCTGCGGTATGACGAGCAGTTTAGGCAAAGGAAGGCTGTTCGTCCCGCAATTCGGTGGGATCAGAAGGATATTGGTCTGTAGATGAGAGTCATTGCACAGAATAAGTTCGGGCATTCCTTTCTTGGGGGAACGGGGGGCGCCAACCAGAGTAGCAATAACGCAGGGGCAGCGGGAGTAAGTGGTCAAGGGCAAGCAGGTGGAAACAAATTTGGGGTGTGCTGGCAGTTTAATGACGGCCAGTGTAAATTTTGGGCAGGGTGCAAATTCAAACATGTTTGCTCCAACTGCAATGGCGCCTCACATGGAGCGTCTAAGTGTTTTAAAAAAGGGAAGCAAAAGTCTGGGGGAGGTAATTCACAAGGGAGAGACTCCAGTGAGGCTGGAAAGGATGGTCCCTTATCTAAATAGATATGGGGACAAGGAGAAGGCGGTGTTGTATAATGGTTTTAAGGATGGTTTTATTATCCCACATCCCCGTTTGCTATCCCGCGGGTACTTAGGAATTTGCGTTCGGCCTTATTGCATAAGGAGGTGGTGGGGGAAAAATTGGCAAAAGAAGTTTCGTTGGGTCGCATGGCGGGCCCTTTCTCGTCGCCACCTTTTTCTGATCTAGTGGTTTCCCCGTTGGGCGTTGTTCCAAAGAAGGAGCCGAACAAGTTTCGGCTCATTCAGCATCTTTCTTACCCGCGGGGGAGATCGGTGAACGATGGCATCGATCCTGAAATTTGTTCGGTGGTTTATTCCTCTTTTGATGAGGCTGCGCGGTGGGTGAGGAAGTGCGGTCGAGGGGCCCTTATGGCTAAGACCGACATCGAATCTGCTTTTCGGCTTTTGCCGGTGCATCCGGATAGCTTAAAGCTACTGGGTTGTTTTTGGGAAGGCGGGTTCTTTGTTGACAGGTGTTTACCCATGGGGTGTTCTTTATCATGCGCATATTTTGAAGCGTTCAGTTCCTTTCTTGAGTGGGTAGTGCGAGAGGTGTCCGGTTATGAATCAGTTATTCATTACTTGGATGATTTCTTGTGTGGGGGCCGGCAAATTCTTCGCGCTGTCACGGGATTTTGAGAGCTGTTGAGTGGGTAGCGGAGCGTTTTGGGGTTCCTTTGGCGCCGGGTAAGACTGAGGGTCCATCTACTTGTTTGTGTTTTTTGGGGATAGTCATCGATACGGTGGCATGGGAGTTCAGATTGCCCGAGGAAAAGTTGTTGGCTTTACGGGCTGAAGTGGGAAGAGCGCGCCGTTTGAAGAAGTTGTCGTTGCGGGATTTGCAGTCATTGCTAGGGAAGCTGAATTTTGCATGTCGAGTGATGCCGATGGGGCGAGTTTTTTCACGTAGGCTGGCTAGCGCTATGGCAGGGATTAAAGCCCCTCATCACTTCATTCGGTTGTCTGGGGAACTTAAGGCGGATTTGGCTGTTTGGGATTCCTTCCTAGAAGGGTATAACGGGCGCTCATTGGTCATGGCTGAGGTTGTTGGAGTAGTATAGGAACCATAGTATTCGTCAAACTCAATTTGACAGGTCGACACGCCCCCTATCATTTAATCCGTCTCCCTGTCAGCTTGATCCAGGTCGTCACGCCCTCTGGCTGAACTTTGCTCAGGCTGGGAAATCTGTGGCTGAACTTTGCTCAGGCTGAGAAATCTGAGCTGCTGGATTTTTGAATTTCAATCAAAGTGATTTATTCATGTCTATTGATATTTTATCCGCTGGATTAGATTAGTCTGTGGAGTTTTACTGTATTAAAGAGTGCTTCTTGATTTTATAAGTCTCAGGAAGAAACTTTTAAGGACCCAGTAAATGTCTGTATTAGAATCCATCAGTAAATGTATGTAAAGCTCATTTCTAGCAGACTTGTATAAATGTCCCCGAAACTTTTAAGGAGTCAGTAAATGTCTGTATTAGAATCCATCAGTAAATGTAAAGCTATTTTCTAGCAGAGGAGAGAAACTTTTAAGGACCCAGTAATTGTATAAGGAGTTCTAGTTAAATACAGACTTCTGTATATAACTAGTATATAAGGATTTTTAGTGAAATAAAGAGTGAATCTTGATTTTATACTGTTGTTAGAAGTCTAAATATTTTTCTATCTACTGGCTAACATGGTACAAAGATATACACCTTTACTGCACCATAGAGGTAATTTATCTATGTGTGTGTTTCATACAGGACAAGTTCTGTGATCCGTCTTTTGTGTGGGAAAAGTCAACAATTTTTATTAAGGTCTAAAATACATTATCATGGATAAAAATCCAAAAGAGTGGGATATACAGCATGCAGAAAAAATAGCCAAATGCAGACAGGTATGAACTACATTCAAATCAATATATAATAGTGCACATCTCCATATCTTATATGTTATAACGATAATAGCAGTCTATGTAACTCACAATATCCCCCAATAGGCAGACATATATGCACTATATATAGGATTATAAGTATCTCAATGAAGCATGTATATCAATAAAGTAACTTCCCCATCACAGATGCTAATATAATGATGTTAGCATGCAAGTGCAGGGCTCACAATACATACTGTGCGTGCATATGAAGTCAATTAGCACATCCATATGAGGAGCTATATTAAAAAGCAGTTGTGTATAGTTGGCCAATCAAATATTAGTTATGCGTTAGCTATCAGTGTCAACCATAGCAGCTCTCATGATGCTAGCTAATCACAGATGCTAATATAATGATGTTAGCATGCAAGTGCAGGGCTCACAATACATACTGTGCGTGCATATGAAGTCAATTAGCACATCCATATGAGGAGCTATATTAAAAAGCAGTTGTGTATAGTTGGCCAATCAAATATTAGTTATGCGTTCATTACCACTGTCAACCATAGCAGCTCTCATGATGCTAGCTATTCTGATCAGCTTATCATATCAACCATGAAGCCTCTTTTAACCCCTTCACAATAATGTACAGAGGGGTTTTTATGTTTTAATACTGATAGACATATTGTGAACGGACATATAGGGTCCATGTGAGATACCATATTTTTCAAATATTAGTTAAGCGTATATTTCAACATTTTGCTCCTTCACAGATTTATTTTACATTATTTTTTTATTTTGCTTAAGGATCGTGTACAGAGGAGTTTTTATGTTTTAATACTGATAGACATATTGTGAACGGACATATAGGGTCCATGTGAGACATGTCTGGACAAGTCCGGGCATGTCTGGGCATGCCTGGACAAGTCCTGGTCACGGGACAGCCGTGGAAAAAACAATACTGAAATTCAAAAACTATGTGCTGGCCGTTAACACGCGCACAGTCATCTAGAAAATATTGAGCGAGTTGCTTCACAAACCCTCTCAAGGCATGTTGAATGTTAACGTTCCCGCTATGAGCTACACACATGACCAGCTGTATAGCCTGGGATGCGTAGCGTTCTTGCAGCGCAAGCCTATTTTTAAAGACGCTAAGACCATCAGATATAAAAGACAGGCATGTTGAGACGTGTCCCGGCCTATTTTGGTACATACCCACTCCTATGCAGCGATATTGAGTACCGTTCAACAAAAAATCAGGTACAAACTTTTTAACATACCTGTGTTTCGGACCCTCAGACCATGCCAGAAGCACTCTGTGCCATGTACTCTAACTCATAATATTCGATTTTGATCAGCATTCAACAAAAAATTGGGTGCTAACTTTTTACCATACCTGTGTTTCTATAACGAATACACGGGCCCCTACAGCGCAGCCCAATAGTGTAGTTTAATGTAGGGGGCAAACAGATTATCGCTGGTGCTTGGAAAATACCACATTTCATAGATGGTGCTGATCCGCTGAATCATTTTTAAACATTTCACGCCACTCATGCACCCACAGCACACTTATGCTGTACCAGCACCGCTGCAGCTAGCGCTTTTTAGCTAAAAAAGACCCTTATTTGCATCATATTCATTATAGTACGACTGGTACATACCCACTCCTATGCAACGATACTGAGTAGCGTTCAACAAAAATCAGGTACAAACTTTTTAACATACCTGTGTTTCGGACGCTCATGCCATACCAGAAGCACTCTGTGCCATGTACCATAGCCCATAATAATCGATCTTGATCAGTATTCAACAAAAAATTGGGTGCAAACTTTTTTTTTTTAGCATAGCTGTGTTTCTGACTCCCATGTCGTACCAGAAAGACCTATTTTGGCACAGGCCTACACCTATGCAGCGGTTTTGACCACTACTCAACAAAAATGGCTACAAACTTTTTAACATATCTGTGTTTCGGACTATCATGTCATAGCAGAAGCACCCTATGCCATGTACTCTAGACCATAATATTCGTTTTTGATCACCATTCAACAAAAAATTGCGGCATGTTGAGACGTGTCCCGGCCTATTTTGGCACATGATAAATGTTTCTGACTCTCATGTCATACCAGAAGAACCCTGTGCCATGTACTCTAGACCATAATATTCCACATCGGGTATGGGAACTACATAGCTTTGTTTTCTCAGGTATTTAAAAAAGTGTGGAAAACTGAAAATCCCGCGACCTGTGGTAATTTAGTGAGAACCATATAGACAAATCGGGTATCGTCACACACGAGACCACGACACCTCGGGCTATCACATTTACCATTAGTTTTCAAAAATCAGCTCCTTAACAATAAAGTAAGAATCGTAGTGTCCTGCATTGTGGTCTATAAATGTATAGTTTGAAAATTTACCGTTGCTAAAGAACAGTAAAAAGGCGTGCGTACAACTATCAACCCCAAAACTCTCACCACTATCACAAACATCTATAAATGTATAGTTTGAAAATTTACAGTTGCTAAAGAACAGTAAAAAGTCATGCGTGCAACTATCAACCCCAAAACTCTCACCACTATCACAAACACTATTGCCTAGATGCGCCCAGCGAGAATTTCCGTATGTGTGTATCAAGATGCTCCCTGCTATGACCGAATGTTTGCTCGTGGATGCTGGCATTTCCAGTGACATCATAGTTGTGTAAATGCGCAGGGGCACGTGTATCGATCCCTAGGGTGTAATGCGTGATCATTTTAATTATTTTTCAATTCATAACCACACGTTCTCAGGCAGACAGGTTTATTTCACAGAAGTTGACTGTACAGTTGCATAATCTTTGTTTAAAATCATACATTTGCATAATTTTGTTTAAAATCGCACAGCTCTGCAATAATGTCGGGTGTTGGACATGCACTTATCAGTCTTTCATACGTGTCGCAGAAAGATTTTAGTCTGTTCTGCGAGAGTTTATTATGCACGTACTGTGCAGACATGTCAAGAAACATTTTGGTGTGTTCACCAGTCCATACGGGTGTTGGTGTGTAAGGCGATCGACCATCATCCTTCTGCTTCTTACTTACACGCCGGCGCGATACCGCGCGTTTCTTTGGTGCTAATGCATCGGCTGAATTGGCAGCTGCGGCTTCCGCGTTGCTATTTGCAGATTCTGTAGCTTGAACAGACGTATATTCTTAAGCCGACTACTCTCAGCATTCCCGGGGTGCTCGGTTGGCGCGTCGTTTTCTTCACGATCTGCGACACACCCGTGCGAAAGAGGCTCCGTTCTCACCTCCGTTCTGTTCTCAAATCCATAATTGCGCTGCTGCAAAACTCGCGAATGACGATCCTCCGTAACTAAAGAAAAGATACGTGGTGTAGTTAACCGCTAAGTGGGGGAGATATAGGAAGAGCTACATGAGCCACTTTACTCTGATTCAACGCGATATTTGTAAAGCTACTAGCAGCGATTATCTGTGAAACCGATGCATGATTGTTTGTATAAGTACACTATAGAGCGGCCTAGACATATATACTTACAAGTATGCCCCGGGTGCTGATCTACAGAGAATGCTGAATTAACAGACATCTCGCTGCTGGGGCGCCGCCGTATGGGGCTGTTTTCTCCCTCAAACTGCAACCTCACGGGCGATACTTTAGCAGCTGTAAATAAAATATAGCATACATGAATGCGCACAACACATTCACAAAGCTAACTTGACACACGTAAATAAAATATATCTACTAGTTACCGCAGAAATTTTTATCTGCGTGTATAAGTACACTATAGAGATGCGTAGACATATATGCTTACAAGTATGAGACGTGTAGTGTAGTTCAGAGATTGGTGAATTAAACGGTGTGGAGGTGCTCGGGCGTTTTCGTATGGGTGTGTTTTCTTTTTCAAGCTGCAGCCTCCTGCTCGTTAGTTTAACATCTGTAAATAAAATATAACTATTACTCGCCACAGAAATGATATCTACGCGGGCCACACGCACAAAGCTAATACAGGGTAATGATGTTTGGGGGTTCTGTCGTGAAATATTACTTCTACAATATTGCATCAACGCGGTTAGCCGCCATGATCCCTCTGTAAAACATGAATGGGATGTTTTTTCTGCCCTTAGCATGGGGGCAGTGACAGAGGGCGTGTTCTCTCTGCTAGCCCTAATAAATACGGGTAGCTCACAAGCAATACAGTTCGCACTTGTTCACAACTCACAGACCACAACTCCGATCTGAACAGGACTATAGTGAGTATTTTTACGGATTTCGTTTCAATTATATTAAGTTAGTATAGTTTAAGTGTTTATTTGCATGAATAGGTTACCCTTGTTTTCATAGTTGGTCTTTAGAGCTAAAGTGCGTATTTTTATGTCTTTTGTTTCAGCTATATTTAAGTTTGTGTAGTGTTTGCATGAATAGGTTACCAGTGTTTTCATAGTTGATCTTTAGAGCTAAAGTGCGTATTTTTATGTCTTTTGTTTCAATTATATTTAAGTTTGTGTAGTATTTGCATGAATAGGTTAAGCGTGTTTTCATAGTTGATCTTTAGAGCTAAAGTGCGTATTTTTATGTCTCGTGAATATCCACGTTTGTTTCAATTATATTTAAGTTTGTGTAGTATTTGCATGAACAGCTTAGTTGTGTTTTCATACTTGATCTTTAGAGCTAAAGTGCATATTTTTATGTCTTTTGTTTCAATTATATTTAAGTTTGTGTAGTATTTGCATGAATAGGTTAAGCGTGTTTTCATAGTTGATCTTTAGAGCTAAAGTGCGTATTTTTATGTCTCGTGAATATCCACGTTTGTTTCAATTATATTTAAGTTTGTGTAGTATTTGCATGAACAGCTTAGTTGTGTTTTCATACTTGATCTTTAGAGCTAAAGTGCATATTTTTATGTCTCGTGAATATCCACGTTTGTTTCAATTATATTTAAGTTTGTGTAGTATTTGCATGAACAGCTTAGTCGTGTTTTCATACTTGATCTTTATTTGCTTTAATTTAATAGAGGACCCTTTTTATTCAAGATGGAGTCCAGATATTCTCGCGTTCAATATTCTGCTTTGCTTTCACCAGAACAATCGGGTAAATTTTACACCGTATATAGTGTACGTCGTATTGTGTCGGGCTGTCTGAGTCTGCGCTTTGTATATATAAACGATATATTTCATTCTTATTTAAGAAGAGGGAGTCCATTCAGACTACTCCTACGAGAACCGGTTCATTACGCAGAACCTGTTAGAGGAAGGCAACTCTGCTAGCGGGCGACGAGCTTCAAGCTCTCACCAGTCTGTCACAGGCAAGAAACCTATAGCTATATCATATGTTTTAAACCTATGTATCTAGACGTGTAAACGTGGTAGCTGTAAATTTATAACGCCTACTATTAATATTAATAATTAATATAGACTGCCGCTAAAATCCATACAGTTAATTTTATTTTAGCTGACTGGGTCGTTAGCTAGACATGTTTTAATAATATAAACATTTTCTCATACAGATACAGCTGTAGCGGACTGGTCGGTTGGAAACCCTGTGGCGACTGAGCCGCTCGAGCATCGCGATTCCGATGTTGAGATCGTGGAGGATCCCCAGGATTCAGATGTCGAGTTCGTCGAACTGGACTATAATCCTCCCAACGCTCCTAAAAGATGGGGTGATTCGCTAAGCACACGGCTCTGGAATAGAAAAGGTAGCGGGTCCTTGAAACCCGAGTGATATGTGTGTTTGTATCCTCTGTACCCTGTGACCCCCACCGATAACTAGTGGGTATATTTTATTTACGCGCGTTACGATAGCTTTGCGAATTTAGCTTTGTGCGTGTGGCCCGCGTAGATATCATTTCTGTGGCGAGTAATAGTTATATTTTATTTACAGATGTTAAACTAACGAGCAGGAGGCTGCAGCTTGAAAAAGAAAACACACCCATACGAAAACGCCCGAGCACCTCCACACCGTTTAATTCACCAATCTCTGAACTACACTACACGTCTCATACTTGTAAGCATATATGTCTACGCATCTCTATAGTGTACTTATACACGCAGATAAAAATTTCTGCGGTAACTAGTAGATATATTTTATTTACGTGTGTCAAGTTAGCTTTGTGAATGTGTTGTGCGCATTCATGTATGCTATATTTTATTTACAGCTGCTAAAGTATCGCCCGTGAGGTTGCAGTTTGAGGGAGAAAACAGCCCCATACGGCGGCGCCCCAGCAGCGAGATGTCTGTTAATTCAGCATTCTCTGTAGATCAACACCCGGGGCATACTTGTAAGTATATATGTCTAGGCCGCTCTATAGTGTACTTATACAAACAATCATGCATCGGTTTCACAGATAATCGCTGCTAGTAGCTTTACAAATATCGCGTTGAATCAGAGTAAAGTGGCTCATGTAGCTCTTCCTATATCTCCCCCCACTTAGCGGTTAACTACACCACGTATCTTTTCTTTAGTTACGGAGGATCGTCATTCGCGAGTTTTGCAGCAGCGCAATTATGGATTTGAGAACAGAACGGAGGTGAGAACGGAGCCTCTTTCGCACGGGTGTGTCGCAGATCGTGAAGAAAACGACGCGCCAACCGAGCACCCCGGGAATGCTGAGAGTAGTCGGCTTAAGAATATACGTCTGTGTCAAGCTACAGAATCTGCAAATAGCAACGCGGAAGCCGCAGCTGCCAATTCAGCCGATGCATTAGCACCAAAGAAACGCGCGGTATCGCGCCGGCGTGTAAGTAAGAAGCAGAAGGATGATGGTCGATCGCCTTACACACCAACACCCGTATGGACTGGTGAACACACCAAAATGTTTCTTGACATGTCTGCACAGTACGTGCATAATAAACTCTCGCAGAACAGACTAAAATCTTTCTGCGACACGTATGAAAGACTGATAAGTGCATGTCCAACACCCGACATTATTGCAGAGCTGTGCGATTTTAAACAAAATTATGCAAATGTATGATTTTAAACAAAGATTATGCAACTGTACAGTCAACTTCTGTGAAATAAACCTGTCTGCCTGAGAACGTGTGGTTATGAATTGAAAAATAATTAAAATGATCACGCATTACACCCTAGGGGATCGATACACGTGCCCCTGCGCATTTACACAACTATGATGTCACTGGAAATGCCAGCATCCACGAGCAAACATTCGGTCATAGCAGGGAGCATCTTGATACACACATACGGAAATTCTCGCTGGGCGCATCTAGGCAATAGTGTTTGTGATAGTGGTGAGAGTTTTGGGGTTGATAGTTGCACGCATGACTTTTTACTGTTCTTTAGCAACTGTAAATTTTCAAACTATACATTTATAGATGTTTGTGATAGTGGTGAGAGTTTTGGGGTTGATAGTTGTACGCACGCCTTTTTACTGTTCTTTAGCAACGGTAAATTTTCAAACTATACATTTATAGACCACAATGCAGGACACTACGATTCTTACTTTATTGTTAAGGAGCTGATTTTTGAAAACTAATGGTAAATGTGATAGCCCGAGGTGTCGTGGTCTCGTGTGTGACGATACCCGATTTGTCTATATGGTTCTCACTAAATTACCACAGGTCGCGGGATTTTCAGTTTTCCACACTTTTTTAAATACCTGAGAAAACAAAGCTATGTAGTTCCCATACCCGATGTGGAATATTATGGTCTAGAGTACATGGCACAGGGTTCTTCTGGTATGACATGAGAGTCAGAAACATTTATCATGTGCCAAAATAGGCCGGGACACGTCTCAACATGCCGCAATTTTTTGTTGAATGGTGATCAAAAACGAATATTATGGTCTAGAGTACATGGCATAGGGTGCTTCTGCTATGACATGATAGTCCGAAACACAGATATGTTAAAAAGTTTGTAGCCATTTTTGTTGAGTAGTGGTCAAAACCGCTGCATAGGTGTAGGCCTGTGCCAAAATAGGTCTTTCTGGTACGACATGGGAGTCAGAAACACAGCTATGCTAAAAAAAAAAAAGTTTGCACCCAATTTTTTGTTGAATACTGATCAAGATCGATTATTATGGGCTATGGTACATGGCACAGAGTGCTTCTGGTATGGCATGAGCGGCCGAAACACAGGTATGTTAAAAAGTTTGTACCTGATTTTTGTTGAACGCTACTCAGTATCGTTGCATAGGAGTGGGTATGTACCAGTCGTACTATAATGAATATGATGCAAATAAGGGTCTTTTTTAGCTAAAAAGCGCTAGCTGCAGCGGTGCTGGTACAGCATAAGTGTGCTGTGGGTGCATGAGTGGCGTGAAATGTTTAAAAATGATTCAGCGGATCAGCACCATCTATGAAATGTGGTATTTTCCAAGCACCAGCGATAATCTGTTTGCCCCCTACATTAAACTACACTATTGGGCTGCGCTGTAGGGGCCCGTGTATTCGTTATAGAAACACAGGTATGGTAAAAAGTTAGCACCCAATTTTTTGTTGAATGCTGATCAAAATCGAATATTATGAGTTAGAGTACATGGCACAGAGTGCTTCTGGCATGGTCTGAGGGTCCGAAACACAGGTATGTTAAAAAGTTTGTACCTGATTTTTTGTTGAACGGTACTCAATATCGCTGCATAGGAGTGGGTATGTACCAAAATAGGCCGGGACACGTCTCAACATGCCTGTCTTTTATATCTGATGGTCTTAGCGTCTTTAAAAATAGGCTTGCGCTGCAAGAACGCTACGCATCCCAGGCTATACAGCTGGTCATGTGTGTAGCTCATAGCGGGAACGTTAACATTCAACATGCCTTGAGAGGGTTTGTGAAGCAACTCGCTCAATATTTTCTAGATGACTGTGCGCGTGTTAACGGCCAGCACATAGTTTTTGAATTTCAGTATTGTTTTTTCCACGGCTGTCCCGTGACCAGGACTTGTCCAGGCATGCCCAGACATGCCCGGACTTGTCCAGACATGTCTCACATGGACCCTATATGTCCGTTCACAATATGTCTATCAGTATTAAAACATAAAAACTCCTCTGTACACGATCCTTAAGCAAAATAAAAAAATAATGTAAAATAAATCTGTGAAGGAGCAAAATGTTGAAATATACGCTTAACTAATATTTGAAAAATATGGTATCTCACATGGACCCTATATGTCCGTTCACAATATGTCTATCAGTATTAAAACATAAAAACCCCTCTGTACATTATTGTGAAGGGGTTAAAAGAGGCTTCATGGTTGATATGATAAGCTGATCAGAATAGCTAGCATCATGAGAGCTGCTATGGTTGACAGTGGTAATGAACGCATAACTAATATTTGATTGGCCAACTATACACAACTGCTTTTTAATATAGCTCCTCATATGGATGTGCTAATTGACTTCATATGCACGCACAGTATGTATTGTGAGCCCTGCACTTGCATGCTAACATCATTATATTAGCATCTGTGATTAGCTAGCATCATGAGAGCTGCTATGGTTGACACTGATAGCTAACGCATAACTAATATTTGATTGGCCAACTATACACAACTGCTTTTTAATATAGCTCCTCATATGGATGTGCTAATTGACTTCATATGCACGCACAGTATGTATTGTGAGCCCTGCACTTGCATGCTAACATCATTATATTAGCATCTGTGATGGGGAAGTTACTTTATTGATATACATGCTTCATTGAGATACTTATAATCCTATATATAGTGCATATATGTCTGCCTATTGGGGGATATTGTGAGTTACATAGACTGCTATTATCGTTATAACATATAAGATATGGAGATGTGCACTATTATATATTGATTTGAATGTAGTTCATACCTGTCTGCATTTGGCTATTTTTTCTGCATGCTGTATATCCCACTCTTTTGGATTTTTATCCATGATAATGTATTTTAGACCTTAATAAAAATTGTTGACTTTTCCCACACAAAAGACGGATCACAGAACTTGTCCTGTATGAAACACACACATAGATAAATTACCTCTATGGTGCAGTAAAGGTGTATATCTTTGTACCATGTTAGCCAGTAGATAGAAAAATATTTAGACTTCTAACAACAGTATAAAATCAAGATTCACTCTTTATTTCACTAAAAATCCTTATATACTAGTTATATACAGAAGTCTGTATTTAACTAGAACTCCTTATACAATTACTGGGTCCTTAAAAGTTTCTCTCCTCTGCTAGAAAATAGCTTTACATTTACTGATGGATTCTAATACAGACATTTACTGACTCCTTAAAAGTTTCGGGGACATTTATACAAGTCTGCTAGAAATGAGCTTTACATACATTTACTGATGGATTCTAATACAGACATTTACTGGGTCCTTAAAAGTTTCTTCCTGAGACTTATAAAATCAAGAAGCACTCTTTAATACAGTAAAACTCCACAGACTAATCTAATCCAGCGGATAAAATATCAATAGACATGAATAAATCACTTTGATTGAAATTCAAAAATCCAGCAGCTCAGATTTCTCAGCCTGAGCAAAGTTCAGCCACAGATTTCCCAGCCTGAGCAAAGTTCAGCCAGAGGGCGTGACGACCTGGATCAAGCTGACAGGGAGACGGATTAAATGATAGGGGGCGTGTCGACCTGTCAAATTGAGTTTGACGAATACTATGGTTCCTATACTACTTGTTGGGAATGATGTGTTGGAGTTGTTTACGGATGTGGCCGGCGGTGTTGGTTTTGGAGCCTATTTCAAGGGTCAGTGGTGTGCGTCTCGCTGGCCTGGGGAGTGGGTGTCTGATGGCTTGGTGCGCAACATAACATTGTTGGAGATTTTTCCGATCCTTGTGGCAGTGCATTTATGGGGGCAGGAGTTTCGGGATCGTCAGGTGCAGTTCAACTGTGATAACATGGGAGTTGTTTGTACAATTAATGGGCTTACTGCATCCTCTCCTCCTGTCGTTCGAGTTTTGCAACGTTTGGTTTTGTTGTGTTTGGCATTGAATGCGCACGTGACGGCGACGCATGTTCCGGGAGTGAAGAATGATATAGCTGATTCTCTTTCTCGTTTACAGTGGGATCGTTCATTGGCCCCGGAAGCGGAGTACGAAGGCTTAGCCTGCCCGGAGGAGCTGTGGAAGGTGGTTTACGGTCCGCAGAGTCACTGATTAGGGCGTCGTTGGCTCCAAAAACTTGGGCGGCTTATCAGGCAGTGTGGCTTAATTGGGAGGAGTTTTTAGCGAAAATTCCAGTTGTGGGACAAGGGGTGGATCAACAAAGGGCCTTGTTGGCTTGGTTGGGGCAGGGAGCGAGGGAAAGATGGTCTTGTGCCAAAGTATCGCGAGTTTTGGCAGCATTATCTTTTGGTTTCCGTTTGCGTGGGAATTTTGATTTGTCTAAGACCTTTTTGGTACAGCAGGCGGCGAAAGGTTTTCGTCGAACAAAGGGGCTTGGTGACACGAGGTGCCCGGTATCTTTTGCTTTGTTGGAACGGTTGGGTTTTATTTTGGATACGTTGAGTTCCTCTCGTTTTGAGGTTCTATTATTCCGTTTGGCTTTTTCGTTGGCATTTTTTGGGGCCTTTCGGGTGGGCGAGCTGGTTTCATGTAATAAGCGGGGGGTAGGCGGTTTGTTGGCTAAAGACGTGCTATTGACGGCGGGTGGAGTTGAATTTTGGCTGCGTAGGTCTAAAACGGATCAGGAGGGGAAGGGCCGTCGGGTTGTGTTGGGCAGTGTACCGGAGTATTCGATGTGTCCGGTGTTATGCTTGAAGAGTTTTTTGGGAATTGGGCCCCGGATTGGGGGGCTCATTGTTGTGCCATGCTGATGGCGGTAGCCTGTCCAGGTATCAGTTTAACGCCATTTTCAAGAAGTCCATTCGAGCTTTGGGTTTGGATGAATCTCGTTTTGGGACTCATTCTTTCCGTATTGGTGCTACGACTGAAGCGGCTGGTAGGGGTTTGGGTGCGTCATCGATTCAACGTATTGGGGGTTGGAAGTCTAATCAATTTCGGAGTTATATTAGGCCTTAATTCGCGATGTGGGGGTGTTTGCCTTTCTGTTGGGGATGTGTGACTATTAGTAATAGTTTTTTGAAGGTGTTCTTTTGGTATGTTTAGTATTGTTTTCTCGTTTCAGGTATCGCCCCCCTGCTGGTTTGGATTTTCGGTCATTCCTTTGTCCACTGGGGAGCTTTGCGAGCTGACCTCAGGACTGATGGTCGGCAATTGGGTTTTCCCCGATCTATGGTGGTGGTGCAATGGCTCGGTTTCCGAGGAATGCAGTGGAAGAGGGTTTTGCCTGAAATTCATGGTTGCGCTCCTTTGGACCGTGCTCCTGATATTTTGGTACTCCATGCAGGGGGGAATGATCTTGCGGTGCGCCCCTTCCGGGAATTAGTAAAAGACATTAAGCAGGATTGCTTGCGGTTATGGGTGTTGTATCCGGGGGTCATTTTGGTTTGGTCCGAAATTGTTCCACGCAGGCGTTGGCGGAACATGAGGTCCCTGGCTAAGATTAATAAGGCCAGGATAAAGGTTAATAGGGCTGTGTCTTCTTTCATGGCTCGGAACGGTAACGTGTCTGTGCGGCATTTTGATTTGGAGAAGGGTGAAGGAGATTTTTGGTTGGCTGATGGGGTTATCTGAATGCCGTTGGTTCGGATATTTGGGCTTTGGGTATTCAGGAGGGTATTGAAAGGGCCATAGCTTTGCGGGTTTAGGGGGTCTCGGGCCATTGAGGTTTCAATGGGGCCGTCGTTGTGGCGGCTCAAGGGGGTGGGGAGAGAGTCCTTGAAGTTGGAAATTGGTTTGTGGGGACTCTGTTTAGGGTCTCCACTGTTTGAAGTTATGTGGTGGTGATCTGGTGAATGGTGGAAGGGGAGTTCACATGGAGTGGGCGGATCCCCATGTAATTGGGTGAACAGCACACCTCAATGGTGGTGCTCCCGAGCCTGTGGGGTAACGGCTGGGAGTAAGAGGTTGGGTGTTGTTCACAGGATATTGGTTCAATTCACCATGATCTTTGTAGCTTCAAGGACTCCTCCCTAATGTTGTTATGATATGTTAATTATTGTTAATATTGTTTGTATTTAAATAAAGACTGCTGTGGCCATATATATTCCAAAGATTTACTGTCTCTCGTTATTGGGGAGAGGATATTGAGGAGTATCCTGATAATGGGAAAGGGGCTCAGTTTGGGAGTCCTTGGTTCCGTACGAGTAAACAGCTCGACTATACCAACGTCATGTAAGGTGGAGTTCCACCCTGTGGGTACATCGCATATAATCAGTACTGTTTTATTCGTCTTTGTGATACTGATGTAAGTTGCCAAGTGGTGGACTCTGGTATGTCTATCAGTCCAATATACTGTACACTGCATAAAGCTGCAGCGATCACCTCTCTATTCAAGCCTGTGAGCAGTGATTAGGAATTCATGGGTAGCTCTCAATGAAGGGACCCCCCAAATAGACATTTATCACCTACCCTCTGGATAGGATATATATACCTTTCAAAGTTCATTTACAGATGAAAACTGAATTCACTTATTGAACCCTTGTGCAGCTGCTATTTTTTTCCTCTAACTCCGTCCTTGTTTTTTTTAAACAATCTCGCAATCCTGTTCTCGACTTGTAAGACCCATCTTTAGTTATTCATTAATGTGACCAAACACAGAATGTGGTTTTACCTTAAGATGACAAAAGACCCAGTGTAATTACTAATCTCAGACTTGTCTGTATCGTTTATACAGTGAGTAAATCATCAGTAGTGACCACTGGACTGTGACACCTCCAAATACAATTATATGAGCTTCTCGGTGCTCGTCACCAGGGCTTTTCTCATACTAAACATCTGACAGGACCGCCATTATCCTGATACCCCTCCTCCCACCCCAAAGTGCTACTATACGGGATTTTATTAAGCGTAAAAAAATAAATGCTTGCATGTACGCTGAATGAGGTCTTCTTGCAGAATCATAAGATACTGCTTCCTGCACTATGATGCCTTTCTGTGGATGAATGAAAGGGGACGCATCACCTTATGAAGGCTAGTTTGGGATTCATATAAATTATTTTTAAACTTTTATTTACTTTATTTCAGGTGGAAAGTAAAGAAAAAAGCAATTTTGCCATTTTAGCATTGTAAATGTATCTGATTTATACTTACCATATTTTTCGGACTATAAGACGCACCGGACCATAAGACCCACCCCAAATTTTCAGAAAGAAAATGGGGAAAAAGAATAATGCGTCAAATGGGGGTTCGTCTTAGGCTAGTTTCACACTAACGTTTGACCGACCTGCGTCGGTCTGCGCACGGCCGCCGCTAAGCTCTGCCCCGGTCACGCCTCCTCACGGCTGCTCCGCCTATGGGCACATGACGCTGCATGAGACCTGTGTACCCTATCTTTAGCATTGGGTATGCAGGCCGTGCGCAGGTATGCATTTGCCGGCGCATGAGTCCTTTTGATGGTGCGCCGACCTGTGCCCAACGCACCTTGTTGCATTTTGGTGCGCTCGGCGCACCATCAAAGGGACGCATGCACCGGCAAATGCATACCTGCGCACAGCCTGCGTACCCAATGCTAAAGATAGGGTACGCAGGTCGCATCCAGCGTCATGCGCCCATAGGCGGAGCGGCCAGGTTGAGGCGCGGCTGGGGTTGGAGCTTAGTGGCGGCCATGCGCAGGTCAGTCAAACGCTAGTGTGAAACTAGCCTTACAGTCCTGAATTAATTTTACCAGAGGGGCGATTGGCAGCTCTGGTGGCAGCAGGAGTCGGGCGATTCTTACAGTGGTCATGCTTCCATCCCAGCCTGGTGCAGCAGTTTCGGCTGTGCGGGTCTCCGGCGACATGGTGTGGCAGTTTCAGCAGTGCTGCAGTGGGCTCTTGCGACATGGTGCGGTAGTTTCGGCGGTACACAGCTCTGCGGGTGGCTCTAGCGTCATGGTGTGGTAGTTTCAGTGGTGCACGGTGCTGCGGGGTGCTCCGGCGACATTATGTGAAAGCCTGTAGCCCCCGCAGTTCTATTGCCTTGCCTTGATGCTGTGGCCTTCGGGAAAATGGCCGCCAGCGCAGATTGAGATCTTGGCTCCGAGATCTCGGCTCTCGCCATTTTCCTGGAGGCCAGATTGATTCCCCAGGCGCAGATTGAGATCTTGGCAGCGAGATCTTATCCCTAGATCTTGGGAGACGAGATATTGGAGCCGAGATCTCAATTTGCACATGCGCCGCCTCCAGTGGTCATTTTCCCGGAGGCCACAGCATCGAGGCAATAGAATTGCATGGGGCTTCGAGCTTTTACATAATGTCGCCGGAGCCCCCCCCGCAGCACCGAGGACCGCTGAAACTGCTGCACCATGTTTATGGAGCCCCATGCAGTACCGAGCACAGCTGAAACTGCCGCACCAGGCTGGAATGGGAGCGAGACCACCCGATTCCTGCCGCCACCAGGCTAACTGTAAGTACATTCCAACTTTAAGACGCACCCTCATTTTCCCCAAAAAATTTTTGGGAAAAAAGTCCGTCTTATGGTCCGAAAAATACGGTATATTCTGAGTCAGTACAATTATGGTAATGCTCTTTTTTAATTTCTTACTTATTTTGCACAATATCAGCAAATTTTATTGAAAAAAATGTTTAGGTTGCTGCATATCAAGGTCATAACTTTTTTTCATTTTTCCACCTATCTTGTTTGTTTTAATAATGTGTTATATTGAAAATGATCATAAGGAGCTCAGCAGATTGATGTACAGTTTATGGAAAAAGATTCAAATTAAATTGTGCTTTTATTTTTTTTAAACCTCTGCTCATTTTTAAGTTTTAGGACGCAATCAAACGGCTGTATAACTCGGACCAAGATCAGAACGCAGTGTACGACTGGCTGGTGGGCTTTCCGATCAGAGCATAACTGCTTAAACATCCGAGCATGAGAGCCGCTGGCCAGTCCGCACACTACGTTATGATCTCAGTCCAATTTATATGGTTGCCTAACTGCACCCTTAGGCGCAGTGAGCGGTTCCAATCAGTGATAAAACTTTTCTTGTATAAGCTGTCAAGGAAAGCGGTCAATCACTTGTTAGTTCCACCTACTTGACTCAAATTCTTAAATTAAGCAGTGGTTTAACCCCTTCCTGAAATATGAAACAATAGTACATGTTATATCGGATCCCCATGTATGAACCAGGGCTCAGGCGCTGAGCCTGCACCATACCAGATATGTGCTGGCTGTAATATATAGCTATTATTTGCCTACTACAGTGACTGGAGATTGCTCCAGTCAATGCAATTTAACCACTTAAATGCCGCTGTCAATCTCTGACAGTGGCATTTAAATTGCATCAGTGTTGGTGTGTGCCGTCACTATCTTCCATTGGCTCCCTACAACACAATCGCAGGGAAATTGATGAGTTGTTATGGCACCTGAAGGCCTTCTCACGGACCATGTGCCATGATTTTGGCCCTTTTATGAAGCCTAGCCTATAGGTGGTGTAACGCCAGCGTGTTTGTACCTTATTTCCCCGGCGTTAGTGTGGAGCCCAGCTGCGCTCGGATTCACATATCCCAGAAGGATGCACAAAAGGAATCAACCACTAGAGGTCTCACTATACATACACACACCTTCACCCGTCCCCTAAGTCCACCAGAGGGAGCCTAATAGGACTATAAAAGGAGGGTGAATGTAGGAAGTTCAGACAGAGCAGAGCAGAGCAGAGCTCAGAGTGCAGTCTAGCTGAGACAAGTGAGTAGTGAGTAGTCTGCAGACAGAGCAGTCAGACAGAGTCAAGTCTGCAGGGCAGAGTGGAGTTTGCAGTGGGAGACTCAATAGCTCAGTTAGAGAGCTAGGAGCGTGTCGACGCTCTGAGAGCGGCAGAAGAGGCAGCCCACCAACTGCCAGTGTGTATAATCCTGTGAGGGCCAAAGTAGGCCGAAGGCAAGAGGAGAGTAGTAAAGGGGCAGAGGAGCCTAATCAGCTTAACCCAGCAAGTATATACGGACGCCGGGTCCGAGCCTACGGGGATCTCCACGACCCAGTAGGAGACCACCGGAGTTCCTAGAGGACTACAGGTCCCAGGAGCACCACAGAGCTGATACTTAACGGGCCAGGAGGACGGAGTCCGGCAAGCAGGAGCTGAAAGCAGGGACTGTGTACTTCAAGAAAAGGTCCAACCACAAGGTCAGCCAGGTGCAGGACAGAGACTAAGTTAGGCCCAGCTACATGCAGGCTACATGCAGGCCAGGACTTCGTTGCAGAGAGGCAAGGAACAAGGAGGCCTTAAACCTACTTAGCGGGAGAATCTGGATGTGCACCCTTCACACTATCGTGCTCTGGGTTGTACCTGCAACATCTTCAGTAAAGGTACCAAAGAGACTTGTGTGTGTGTGTCCACCTTCTTGTCCCTACCCTGCCGGGTTTCCCTCCGTCCTGCATCCCTACACATATACCTGCCCTGGAAGGATACAGCCTCACCTGTAGGAGGTCTAACACCTATAGCTGTATGGATGTTGCTCAGTTCCTGGCTCTGCTGCATAGCTGTACATGCGTTGTGATGTCTCTGCTCCGCTGCATGACCATCCGCATGTGCGGTCCCTGGCTGCCGCTGTGGAAGCTATCCATGGGTTGCGAGGTCCTCTGCATCTGGTGCATGACTTTCCACATGTATTCAGGCTTGCAGCCGCTGCCAGGTGCCTTAAGCCGCAGTTCCTGTGCCGACTGTGCTGTAATAGTTTCTGTCTGTGCTTAGGGTGCGCGCGGCCACACCTTCCCTGATTTTATTAGGGCAGTGTGTGTGCTTAATTGCTGCCCCCAGCCTATTGCTGAGGAGCAGCTCCTACATAAAGTTCCTCTTTCCTGTTGGGAGTTGCCAGAGCTTTGCATTAAGTTCCTGAACCTTGCCATGTGTGTTTGTGTGTTCAGCTCCTGCTCTGCTTGCAATCAGTTCTGGGAAAGCTGATGTCTTTCATTCTGTTTTGTGTTTCCGCCTGCTCTGGGGGCTGAGTACCCAGATCCATTTCTGTTTGTTTCTTGTGTTTCCGCCTGCTCTGGGGGCTAAGTACCCAGATCTGTTTCTGTTTGTGTCTTGTGTTTCCGCGTGCTCTGGGGGCTGAGTACCCAGATCTGTTTCTGTTTGTGTCTTGTGTTTCCGCCTACCCTGGAGGCTGCATATCCAGGCCTGTTCCTGTTGTGTCTTGTTTCCCGCCTCCCTGAGGACTGAATTCTCAGGCCTGAATCCTTGATCCTGGATCTGTTCCTGTACCTGACCCTGTCTGAACTGTGTCCTCTGTGTTATGTTCCTGAAGTCCCTCCGTGTCTGGAACCATGTACCCAGTGACTGTGAGTTTCGTGTAACAGGTGTCCTGTGAACCAACTTGAGCTCATCTGTTAAAGATGGAGTCCGGTGTTTTTGCTGAGCATCTACTATGCTGTGCTCAGCCTGCTATGCGGAGCTAGCTCCGTCCGACCCCGGTCCAACCCGGCTTTGCTTGCACCATCCTACTTGAGTCCCTTCTTAGGTCCGATACCCAGAGCCTGACGACCGTAGTTTGGAGCCTGTCGACCACTGCCTGGTGCCTGGAGATCGTGTCCAATGTCTCGAGTCTGGCAATCGCTGTCTTGTACCTGGATCCCGACCACCGCTGCCTGGTCCTGAGCCGTCCATGTCTCAGTTGATGACCTGAGCTGCCACGCCAGTGTTCCTGGTCCTGTGCCGTACGTGTCTCAGCCAATGACCTGAGCTGCCATGCTGGTGTTTCTGGACCTGCGCTGTCCGTGTCTCTGTCAATGACCTGAGCTGCCAAGCTCTTGTTCCTGGCCCGGTGCCGTCCGTGTTCCAGCTGATTACCTGGGCTGCCACGCTGGTGTCTCGATGTCCTGCTGGTGTCCCTGATTTCCAGTCTGTGTCCTGATGTCCAGTCTGTGTCCTGATGTCCAGCCTGTGTCCTGATGTCCGCATGTGTGCAGATGTCCTGCTATCCTGCCTGTGTCCTGATGTCCTACCTGTGTCCTGATCTCCAGTCTGTGTCCTGATGTCCAGCCTGTGTCATGATGTCCTGCCTGATGTTCAGCCTGTGTCCAGAAGTCCCGATGTCTTGCCTGTGTCCCGATGTCCTGTCGGTTCTCCATGGTCCACCCTGTGATGATATCTGTCCTGAGTCGGTGTCTGATGTTCTCCTGCTGAGCCTTTGCTATGCCTGAGGCCTGAGAGAGGCCGTCCTAGTATGCCCATGCCAGATGACCCTGGACTGCATCAACCCGTGATGACCCCCGCTATTGGCTGACGTCCGTCCTGAGTCAGTGTCTGATGTTCTCCTGCAGAGCCTGTGCTACGCCTGAGGCCTGAGAGAGAGGCCATCCTAGTATGCCCATGCCAGAAGACGCTGGACTGCATCAACCCATGATGACCCCTGCCATCGTCTGACGTCTGTCTGAGGTCGTTGTCTGATGTTCTCCTGCTAAGCCTGTGCTAAGCCTGAGGCCTAAGAGAGAGGCCGGCCCAGTAGGCCAGTGCCAGATAACCCTGGTCTGCATCAACCCGTGATGTCCTCTTGACTTCGTCTGTTATCCTGAGACGTGTACCCTTCCGTGATGTGCGAATCGGGAGCCTGGCATTGTTTGTTTTGCTTTTGTACTGTGTCTTTAAGTAAACTTTATGTTTCTTTATACCTGAAGTTGTGCGGTGTCATCTAGTCCTGCATGTTGTCACCCTTGCCCACATGCTGAGCTGCCACAGACCCCGGTCGCTGCCCAACCCTAGTTAGGGCAGGCCCAGGTTCCCCTCTGTGGTCCAGAAGGTCCACATTCCCTTACCATCTGGAACGCATGCCCCACGTCATCGTGGTCTGGCGGCATGGGAGCATTTGCTAGCTAGGCAAGCTATGCCATGTCCCGACGCCCCGAAACCGTGGAAGCGTAACAGGAGGACTTCATAGGAGAAACACCCTTTTCACTATGTACTACAATAGTGTTTTATTGCAGGGTATAGCATAAGTGATCAAACGATCACAGGTTCAAGTCCCATTATATCTACCCCAAAATGATATTAAGAAAAATGAGAGCTTGCCATGCAAAAAATAAGTCCTCACTCCATTAACATAGAAATGAAAATGTCACAGGTCTTGGAAAATGACAACACAAGTGAGATTTTATTTCCTTGAGGTGGATGTATCTGCTACTTATTGTAAGACACGCACTGATTCTTGATATCTTCTTGCACCGCGGCTCTCATGTCTTTAAGAAGCTTGCAGGGAAGTGTTCATTGTCTCAATGTCTTGATTTGTAGTCTTGACTTGTAAGACGACTAACTCCAAGGAGAATAAAATGACAGCTCCACTCTCAGTCTGCCAGCTGGGGACATATTGTACTCTGGATGTATAGGAATCCTCCACTTGTTATCTGCTGACCATTTTTTATCATTTATGTGACCAGAATGCTGTTTTATAGAGAAATTACAATAGTAAGGTCCACAAAGACAAGCAATAGGTGGCTACTTTGAAGAACCTAGAATATAAGACATAATTTCAGTTGTTACACACTTTTCTGTTAAGTATATAATTCCACATGTGTTAATTCATAGTTTTGATGCCTTCAGTGTGAATTTACAATTTTAATAGTCCTGAAAATACAGAAAAATCTTTAAATGAGAAGCTGTGTCCAAACTTTTGGTCTCTACTGTACATAAATACAATATAAATAAATGACTTAAAATAACCTTTTTCAAGGTAGTCTACCAATCCATTTAACAAACACATAATGAAAGCATATAATATATTCATTTAGTCCACCTCTCCTTATCTGCATCTCACTAATCCATTTTCTAGATGATTTTTTTCCAGTGAGCGGATTAACATCTTCAGTCCCAAGCAATCCAAATAATAAATCCAAGACATTTCACGCCTACAGAGGTCTCTTAGAGATGAGCGAATTTGTTCGAATTTTGGCCCCAAATCTGATGTTGACATATTCATGCCTATTAGAACACTATTCGTGCCGAATGTATGTCTTATGATCAGTTCCGAACATATTCGTTAATTTCTACTCCCATTGACTCTAATAACGTTCGGCTGTGTTTAACGAATATTGCAAAAACAATATTTGAGTCCGATCGGAACCGAATCCGAACAAATTCACTCATCTCTAGTTTCCATATCTGGAGGATGGGTGTGTTCAGTGGGTGTGATTTTTTAGGGTGTTTAAATCACCATTATTTACCATAGAAAAATGATGTGACACACTATGATTTTTTTATATTACGTCATGTTATTTCTATGCTTGTTAATCCTTTCCCACAGTGTCATGGGTGTCCTGCCCACAAATTGCAGGTCATATGGAGATTACAACTAGTGTTGAGCATTCCGATACCGCAAGTATCGGTATCGGCCGATATTCGCTGTATCGGAATTCCGATACTTAGTTCCGATATTTTTCCTATATCGTATACCGGAATCGGAAGTTCCCATAATTCTTTGAGAGGCACTGTGATTTTAGTCAGCCAATGAGGAATCCTACGAAGTGTGGGCACATCCTGTACTGCTGTGGTCATCTTAACTAATGGCATGGCTGTGATTGGCTGCTGAAATGATGTCAGAATGCACTATAAAAGGCGCCGCCGCCATTTTAGCGTCACTGTGCTGTGAACTCAGTTAGGGACAGAACGCTGCTCTGCTGACTCTGAGGGACAGTTAGAGATTGCTAATTTTGTGTACTTTGCTTTAGGCAGGCTAGTTTACCAACCGCTGTGTAAAGCTTCCTTTTGCCTTGCAGTGTTGTTTTAACAGCTCTGTGCAAGGTGTGTGTGTGAGAGTGCAGGTGACGCTGCAGTTTGCTCTGCATCCAACGCTGTCTGTAGGCATCTGCACGTGTCACTCACAGACTCTTTTTTTTTTTCTTTAGTGTAATTCTAGCTGCTCCATTCAATAGAAATTATAGTGTGATGCGCTTCCATCCGTAAACAATACATTGGTTGCAAACACTATAGAAGTACAGAAAGGAGCCTTTCACAGATAGTGAACAGTTGTGTTTCAGTGTTCACTGCAGTCTGTGAGGTATTTTTTTTTTTTTAAATGCAGATCACGCTCCAGTTACTTCTTCAACTAATGCTGCGTGTACTCTGCTGAGTGTCTGTCACTGGCTCATCTTGTCATTTTTCTAAAATTGGTGCTGCTTTATTCTATTTTCAATTTAATAAAATCTATTAGTGTGAGCTTCCATCAAAACAATACATTGCTTGCAAACATAATAGAAGTCCACAAAAGGCCTTTCACAGCAAGTGAACAGTTGTGTTTCAGTGTTCACTCTAGTCTGGAGGTTTTAAATTTTTTGCTAGAGTGTAGATCCGCTCCACTTACTTCAACCACCGCTGCATGTACTCTGCTGAGTGTCTGTCACTGGCTCATCCTTGTCATTTTTCTAAAATTGGTGCTGCTTTATTCTATTTTCAATTTACTAAAATCTATTAGTGTGACGCTCTTCCATCAAAATACAATACATTGCTTGCAAACATAATAGAAGTCCACAAAAAGGCCTTTCACAGCAAGTGAACAGTTGTGTTCAGTGTTCACTCTAGTCTGAGGTTTACATTTTTGCTAGGAGTGTAGATCCCGCTCCACTTACTTCAACCACCGCTGCTGTACTCTGCTGAGTGTCTGTCACTGGCTCATCCTTGTCATTTTTCTAAAATTGGTGCTGCTTTATTCTATTTTCAATTTACTAAAATCTATTAGTGTGACGCTCTTCCATCAAAATACAATACATTGCTTGCAAACATAATAGAAGTCCACAAAAAGGCCTTTCACAGCAAGTGAACAGTTGTGTTCAGTGTTCACTCTAGTCTGAGGTTTACATTTTTGCTAGGAGTGTAGATCCCGCTCCACTTACTTCAACCACCGCTGCGTGTACTCTGCTGAGTGTCTGTCACTGGCTCATCCTTGTCATTTTTCTAAAATTGGTGCTGCTTTATTCTATTTTCAATTTACTAAAATCTATTAGTGTGACGCTCTTCCATCAAAATACAATACATTGCTTGCAAACATAATAGAAGTCCACAAAAAGGCCTTTCACAGCAAGTGAACAGTTGTGTTCAGTGTTCACTCTAGTCTGAGGTTTAAATTTTTGCTAGGAGTGTAGATCCCGCTCCACTTACTTCAACCACCGCTGCGTGTACTCTGCTGAGTGTCTGTCACTGGCTCATCCTTGTCATTTTTCTAAAATTGGTGCTGCTTTATTCTATTTTCAATTTAATAAAATCTATTAGTGTGACGCTCTTCCATCAAAATACAATACATTGCTTGCAAACATAATAGAAGTCCACAAAAAGGCCTTTCACAGCAAGTGAACAGTTGTGTTCAGTGTTCACTCTAGTCTGAGGTTTAAATTTTTGCTAGGAGTGTAGATCCCGCTCCACTTACTTCAACCACCGCTGCGTGTACTCTGCTGAGTGTCTGTCACTGGCTCATCCTTGTTATTTTTCTAAAATTGGTGCTGCTTTATTCTATTTTCAATTTACTAAAATCTATTAGTGTGACGCTCTTCCATCAAAATACAATACATTGCTTGCAAACATAATAGAAGTCCACAAAAAGGCCTTTCACAGCAAGTGAACAGTTGTGTGAAGTGTTCACTCTAGTCTGAGGTTTTCAGGTATTATTATATTTACTTGTATGCTTTTATTTAAAAGCCAAGAACAATGAAGGCAAACATTCGCACTGCAGCTGTTGTCAAAGTTCAACCCACATTATGCACTTCCAACATTGCAGCTTTTGAGGCATGATGTGAGTTTGATTTGCCTAAGTTATGGAGTGACAAAATGGCTCAGGGAACAAAACATAGAGATTTTGGGTCCATGGGCTGGAAACTCCCCAGATCTTAATCCCATTGAGAACTTGTGGTCAATCATCAAGAGACGGGTGGACAAACAAAAACTTAAAAATTCTGACAAAATGAAAGCATTGATTGTGCAAGAATGGACTGCTATCAGCCAGGATTTGGTCCAGAAGTTGATTGACAGCATGCCAGGGAGAATTGCAGAGGTCCTGAAGAAGAAGGGTCAACACTGCAAAATTAGACTTGCTGCATTAACTCATTCTAACTGTCAATATAAGCTTTTGTTACTCATATGTTTGCAATTATACTTCTGTCTGTGATAAAAATATCTGTCAAACACACATAAAAACCAGAGGGCAGCAGATCATGTGAAAATATCATATTTGTGTCATTATCAAAACTTTTGGCCATGACTGTACAGTTCAGGTGGTAGAAAGGTGAACATAACAGGTGTAAGCTTTTCAGGGGATATAGCTCTGGGATCG
>JARQOD010008345.1:0-35914 GCA_033576555.1 Oophaga sylvatica | reverse complement strand
CTGCCCTGGTCACTTGCTGTGACAACCTGCCTGCCCTGGTCACTTGCCGTGACAACCTGCCTGCCTGGTCACTTGCCGTGACAACCTGCCTGCCTGGTCACTTGCCGTGACAACCTGCCTGCCCTGGTCACTTGCCGTGACAACCTGCCTGTCCCAGAGATTGCCTGGTCACTAGCCGTGACAACCTGCCTGTCCCAGAGACTGCCTTGGTCACTTGCCGTGACAACCTGCCTGTCCTGCCGGTTCCTCCTTGGTCTACCCTGTGATGACGTCTGTCCTGGGTCGGTGTCTGATGTTCTCCTGCTGAGCCTGTGCTCGCCTGAGGCCTGAGAGAGAGGCCGTCCTAGTATGCCCGTGCCAGATGACCCTGGACTTCATCAACCCGTGATGACCCCGCCTCGTCTGACGTTCGTCCTGGGCCGGTGTCTGATGTTCTCCTGCTGAGCCTGTGCTACGCCCGAGGCCTGAGAGTGAGGCCATACTAGTATGCCCGTGCCAGATGATCCTGGACTTCATCAACCCGTGATGACCCCGCCATCGTCTGAAGTCTGTCTGAGGTCGGTGTCTGATGTTCTCCTGCTGAGCCTGTGCTACGCCTAAGGCCTGAGAGAGAGGCCGTCCAAGTATGCCGTGCCAGATAACCCTGGACTGCATCTACCCGTGATGTCCTCCAGCACTCGTCTATGATCCTGAGTCGTGTACCCTTCTCTGATGTGCGGAATCGGGAGCCCGGTCTTATGTTCTGTTTTATGTACTGTGTTTCTTTAAGTAAACTTTATGTTTCTTCTTACCTGAAGTTGTGCGGTGTTGTCTAGTCCTGCAGGTCGCCACCTTGCCCACATGCTCAGCTGCCACGGATCCCGGTCGCTGCCCTTCCCTAGTCCGGGCAGGCCCGGGTCTCCCTCCGTGGTCCAGTGGGTCCACATTCTCATCATCTGGGACCCATGCCTCACGTCGTCGTGGACTGGCGGCGTGGGAGCATTGGCTAGCTAGGCAAGCTATGCCATGTCCCGGCGCCCCACAGCCGTGGGAAGCGCTACAGGTAGTTTCTGGACAGGCAGGTTTGTCACAGCAAGTGACCAAGGAAGTCTCTGGGCAGGCAGGTTGTCACGGCAAGTGACCAAGGCAGTCTCTGGGACAGGCAGGTTGTCACGGCAAGTGACCAGGGCAGTCTCTGGGACAGGCAGGTTGTCACGGCAAGTGACCAGGCAGTCTCTGGGACAGGCAGGTTGTCACGGAAAGTGACCAGGGCAGATCTCTGGGACAGGCAGGTTGTCACGGAAAGTGACCAGGGCAGTCTCTGGGACAGGCAGGTTGTCACGGCAAGTGACCAGGCAGTCTCTGGGACAGGCAGGTTGTCACGGAAAGTGACCAGGGCAGTCTCTGGGACAGGCAGGTAGTCACGGAAAGTGACCAGGGCAGTCTCTGGGACAGGCAGGTTGTCACGGCAAGTGACCAGGCAGTCTCTAGACAGGCAGGTATATACGACCTGATATGGTGGAGCCTCCAGGTAGGCTGCAGTCGGATGGCAGATGATCGCTCCCAGGTGAGCAGGCAAGAGCCGGGGATCTCTGCAGATGATGTCCGAACTTCCGGATGGAGCTGCAGTCGGATGGCAGATGATCGCTCCTAGGTGAGCAGGCAAGAGCCGGGGATCTCTGCAGATGACGTCCGAACCTCTGGAAGGAACTGCAGACGGATGGCAGACAGGCAAGCCGACAGGTAACAGACAGGTAACTGGAATCAGGAGCTGATGGCTGAAACAGAGTTAGACTGCACAGGAACAACAGGAACACGGATTGGATCTCAGAGAGTCAGGAACACGGACAGGAAATCAGGAACACGGATTGGATCTCAGGGAGTCGGGAACACGGACAGGAAATCAGGAACACGGATTGGATCTCAGGGAGTCGGGAACACGGACAGGAACATCAGGAACACGGATTGGATTTAGACATCTGGAAGTGGTCGTCGGACATCGGACATCAGGCCATGGTCATCAGGCATAGGATCCGGACATCTGGCAGCGACCTGAAAAGGAACCCCAGCGGTCTGGTGCAAGCCCCGCCAAGCACAACGGGAGCTGGCCGGGGATTGCACAGAAGCTGAGCACAGAGTAACAGAAACTCAGCACACACCGGACTCCTCCTTCCAAGATGAACTCAGGTTATATAGCAAGGATTCACAGTCACTGGCACAGGGTTCTGGACACAACAGGATTTCAGGAACATAACACATAGGACACAGTTCAGACAGTCAGGTACGGGATGCGATCCAGGATCAGGGATTCAGGTAATTAGACACAGCAGGAACGGGCCTGGATATACAGCCTCCAGGAACGGCGATCTGGGTAATCAGCCCCCAGCATAGGCGGAAACACAAGACCAGTTCAGACATTCAGGTACCGGGTTAGATCCAGGATCAGGGAACAAGAAACAGCAGGAACAGGGAATCAGCTCTCCAGAGCTGATCAACTTCAGAGCAGGAGCTGAACCACCAACCACATACGGCTAGGTTCAGGGATTCAGTGTGGATTCAATGTGAAGCTCTGGCAACGCCCACTAGGGCTGAGGAACTTTATATATGAGCTGCTTCACAGCAATAGGCTGGAGCAGTAATTCTAATACACACCCAATCCTCATAAAAGCAGGACAGGTGTGGGCCGCGCCCCCTATGCAGAGCCAGACAACTCATCACAGAGGAACGCCTGACAGTGGCTGCTGCCACACACGTAGTAAATCATGCACCATTGCAGAGGACTTTGCAAGCTACGGACGGCTTTCACAGCAGGTCAGGAACCGCACATGCGGGCGGTCATGCAAAGCAGCGGAGCCACTCACGCAAGTACGGGTACGCAGCAGAGCCGGGAACTGAGCAGCATCCATATAGGTAACAGACAACAGTATCCCAGCTGGTTAGGGGGAAAGGAGCAAAAGGGTTAATGCAAAAGACATGCAGAGTAACGCTGGAAAACAAAGTACAGATAATACCAGCGTTACACTGTGTCTCCTGCCTCTGTTCCTGCAAACTGTGTGACCTTTTCGTATGCTTGTATGAAGTAATACAAGTCATTTCATATCAACCTGTGTCTCATGTGTTTTCCTCGCACCCAAGCACAAGACGCTATAGGAACTGTACACTATACATGACAAGATTCAGGAGCCAATGTTTAGTGTCTGCTGGGTCTGGGAAAGCCGTGTCTGCTGTGACTGTGGATATCAGATGTCCGTTTAATACCTTCTGTGATGACAGTGGTTGTGACTTCTCACAACCATTCCAGGTGAGCGCATTCCCTTAAATGTTACTCTGGAGTGTTACCACAGGTAAACACTATTGTTTTTTTTTTTTTTTTTCCTTTTCTCTTCTCCTTCCAGCACTTCTGCCTTAAAAGATCTGGAAGATGGAGGCCCGCATAAAGGAGCTTTGCGGAGTGACTGATACAATCCTTGCAGATATACAGACTATAAAGACCCGTTTTGCAAGCCTACAGGACCTCACTAATCATAATTTGCAAGTGTTTGGACAAACTACCCAGGAATTACGAGCCAGGATTGAGGCTCTAGAGGAACGAGTCCAGGCTCCTGCCATAACCCGAGTTCTGGGATCCCCAAGTTACCTCCTTTTCGTTTTGGCGGTGAACGTGAGAAATTCAGGGGATTTATTAACCAATGCAATCTATTTTTTCTCTGCACATGCTTCACAATTTCCCACTGAACGATCCAAAGTGCTTACTATAATCATGTTGCTTACCAATAAGGCTTTGATGTGGGCAAACCCTCTGATTGAGACTGAGGATGATTGTTTGAATCACCTTGATGCTTTTATTTCAGCCATGGGGCAGGTGTTTGATGACCCCAATCGAGGTGCAACAGCTGAAGCAGCCATGTTAACTTTGCGCCAAGGTAAGCGTTCAGTAGCCGAATATGCCTTGGATTTCAGGAGATGGGCTCTTGATACCACTTGGGACACTTCCGCCAAAAAATCTATTTTTCGGAAAGGGTTGTCTCCACTGATTAAGGATGAACTTGCTCGTGCCGACCCTCCCACTGCGTTAGGTGACTTTATTAACTATTGTATCCGTATTGATGCTCGTCTGACTGAATGCAGACAAGAGAGATGGTTCGAAAATAATCGCACTAACCTTTTCCTACCTCCCTCCTCAGCTAAGGAACCTTTGAGTAGGATCACAAGGGAACCAGAACCTGAACCCATGCAGGTGGACTCTTTACAAAGACGGGTTAGTGATGCACGCAAAGAACATCGTATAAAGGAAAATCTATGTTTTTACTGTGGTAAGTCAGGGCACTTCATTATAAACTGCCCCAGCCGTTCTCGTAAGACTACTGCAGCAGTCATTCACTGTGAGTGTTGCGAGAGGAGCTCTGTCATGTCCGAGCCTCAGATTCCAGAGAGATCTGCTGCAAGAGATCTTGATTTTTCGGACTTAAACTCTGTTAGTTCTGGGGACAATGACGGTATAAACGCTGCAATTTTTCAAGTTTCCTCAGCGGTGTCCCAGCTGAGTTGTAAAAGAAACAATTCTCATTGCTTCCTTTCCATCAAACTCTGGGTTGACTCAGTCTGGGTGTCTAGCTCTGCTATGATCGACTCAGGAGCAAGTGGAAATTTTATGGATATCTCCTTTGCTCTGAAACAGGGGATACGTTCAGTGAAGAAGGCTACTCCAGTACAGATGGAGACTGTGGATGGCTCCTGCTGACCTCTGGACCAGTGGATCAGGAAACAGAGCCTTTGAGGGTCCTTATGGGTAAAGATCATCAGGAGAAAATGTCTTTTATGCTTATCTCTTCTCCCCACTTTCCCATTATTCTAGGGCTACCATGGCTACAGGCGCATAATCCTACGATTAACTGGGAGACCAAGGAATTACACTTTCCGGAGAAACAGATGAGTCAAGGAGTTTCAGCTTGCTCTGTTCCTAAAGGAACCATGTCAGTCCCTGAACTACCAGCTGTATACCAGGACTATGTGGATTTATGTGACAAGAAGAACGCTGATCAGCTTCCTCCTCACCGTCCATATGATTGTCCAATCGAATTATTGCCTGGAGCCGAGATACCTTTTGGTAAGATCTACCCCCTAGCGGGGCCCGAGCTAAAAGCTTTGAAGGACTACATAGATGAAAATCTAGCCAAAGGCTTCATACGCCCCTCTTCATCTCCCGCAGGTGCACCCATCTTCTTTGTGAAGAAAGATGGATCTCTGAGACCCTGCATAGACTATAGGGAACTCAATAAGGTTACTATTAGAAACTGTTATCCATTGCCTTTAATCCCTGAGTTGTTGGAGAGAGTGCGGCACGCCAACATTTTCTCTAAACTGGATCTCCGTGGGGCCTATAACTTGGTCCGTATTAGACCTGGGGATGAATGGAAGACTGCATTCAGGTCACGCTATGGACACTTTGAATATCTAGTTATGCCTTTTGGTCTGAGTACCGCCCCAGCCACTTTCCAACACTTGGTGAATGACATCTTCAGGGATCTCCTAGATACATTTGTGGTGATTTATCTGGATGATATTCTAATTTTTTCTAACTCCACAGAGGAACATCATGGACATGTGAGAATGGTCTTAGAACGCCTAAGACAAAACCATCTCTACATCAAACTTGAAAATGTGAATTCCATAGGACCGAAATTCAATTTCTGGGGTATGTACTATCTACACAAGGGATTAGTATGGATGGAAGCAAGACCCAAGCCATCAAGGATTGGCCAATTCCTAGAAATGTGAAGGAGGTGCAGCGCTTCATCGGGTTTGCCAACTTCTATAGACGTTTCATTAGGAATTTCTCTGCGGTAGTGTCACCTATCACCCAACTTACCCGGAAACAGTCTAGGTTCTCCTGGACCCCGCAAGCGCAGGAAGCATTTTCCTGTTTAAAGGATAAATTTACCACCGCACCTATCTTAGTACATCCCAACCCCGAGCTTGCCTTCATAATAGAGGTGGATGCTTCAGACTGTGCCGTTGGAGCTATACTCTCTCGGAGAACAGGTGAGAAGAATGTCTTGCATCCCTGTGCCTTCTTTTCCCAGCAGTTGTCTTCGGCTGAGAGGAACTACGATGTGGGCAATAGAGAATTGTTGGCCATTATTGCCGCCTTCAAGGAATGGAGACACCTTCTTCAGGGAGCTGCACAGCAAATAGTCGTCCTGACAGACCATCGTAACCTTGAATTTATCAGGTCGGCTAAGTGCCTGACTCCTCGCCAGGCTCGCTGGAATCTTTTCCTAAACCAATTTAATTTTGTAATTTCTTATAGACCAGGATCGCGCAATGGAAAGGCTGATGCACTCTCTAGGATTCATTCAGCAGAGACACGTCCACTTACTCCTCCTAAGACTATTCTTCCTGACTCTAGATTCCTGGGAGTGATTCATAATCAAGACCTACTTAAGGACATCAAGGAAGCATACCATGCGGATTCTTTGTTGGCTCAACCCCCAAGGGACGTAAGTCTTGTTTTAAGAATGGTGTGTGGATTCAGGGACAACGTCTGTATATACCTGAAACAGTCAGATTGAGAGTATTGCAACTCATCCACGATTCCAAGATAGCCGGGCATAGGGGAATTCTAAAGACACAAGAATTTCTTTCTCGTTTCTTTTGGTGGCCCACTTACAGGAAAGATGTTTTAAACTATGTCACTTCATGTGAAGTCTGTGCAAGATGCAAAACACCTCGCTCCTCACCAACTGGTCTGTTACAACCTCTTCCCACCCCGTCCCGCCCGTGGGGATCCATTTCTATGGACTTCATTGTGGAGTTACCAACCTCTCAAGGGAAGAACACCATTCTAGTGGTGGTTGATCATCTAACAAAGGCAGCTCATTTTATCCCTTGTGTCGGTTTACCCACTGCAAAACAGACATCAGACTTAATGATTAAGAATGTGTTTCTCTTACATGGAGTACCGGATGAGGTCATTTCGGATCGAGGGGTGCAATTCACTTCAAGGTTTTGGCAAAATTTCTGTGCCGCATTGGACATTAAAGTAAACCTTTCTTCTGCTTTTCATCCCCAGACTAATGGACAGACAGAACGAACCAATGAGACCCTGGAGCAGTATCTCCGCTGCTTTATCTGCCACCTACAGGATGATTGGGTGGATCTACTTCCACTGGCTGAGTTCTCTTATAACAACTCTCAGAGCGCCTCCACTAAGCAGTCTCCTTTTTACTCCAATCTAGGTTATCATCCTAACATTCTTCCTCGATTTCCCATAGATACGCCCTTGCCGGCAGTGGCTGAAAGAATCACTTCTTTACAAAAGAATATGGATCTTCTAAAGGAAAATCTAGAATTGGCTCAGGAAAGGTACAAGAAAGCAGCAGATAAATTTCGTAAACCTGCACCAGCTTTCAAGGTAGGAGATTTGGTCTGGCTGTCAACCAGAAATCTTAAATAAAGATTCCATCGTCTAAATTGGGACATAAGTACATTGGACCTTATAAGATCAGTAAGATTATAAGTGCTGTTGCTTGTCGTCTTCAACTGCCCAGAACTATGAGAATCCACCCTGTCTTTCATGTATCCCTACTAAAGGCTGCAACACCCAATACGTTTCCTGGACGCTCTTCTCCTTGCCCTGACCCAGTGCTGGTCGATGGTCAGGAAGAATTTATGGTGGAAAGGATTCTAGATTCCAGGTTGTACAGAAATCAGTTGCAATATTTGATTAAATGGCAGGGCTACCCAGTGGAGGACAACTCATGGGAACCAGTCAATAATGTAAATGCTCCTCGCCTGCTCCGCCATTTCATCAGAGGTACCCTGACAAGCCTGGTCTGAGGTCATCCGGAGGTTGTCCCTAAGGGGGGAGTAATGTAAGGTTCTTTATCTCTTTTGACATGTTCCTTGAAACTCAGTTTTCCGTCGGCCATTTTGCTTTCTGTCTTGCTGCAGCTATCTTGCCCTCAGTTAATATGGAGGTTCCAGCTTTCATGTTCCCGCCCTGATTCTCTCCTCTTGCTTCTTAAGCAGCCTCAGCTGAACAATCAGTGCTCCTGAATCAAGCTTCAGTCAGCCTGTGACCTGACTCCTGGAAACCTAGGATTTTGGACTCCAGCTATTTCCTACTGAGGAACTTTGGAACACTTTTGGACTCTGGAAACCTGCTGTCTGGTGAATCCATGTTTGCAGAGGAATTACGGTACAGAGAAGAGATCCTGAACCTGCTTGGAGAGTTATTGTAGAGCTTGAAGTTACTCTGGCCTGCTGTGTCTCCTGCCTCTGTTCCTGCAAACTGTGTGACCTTTTCTGCATGCTTGTATGAAGTAATACAAGTCATTTCATATCAACCTGTGTCTCATGTGTTTTCCTCGCACCCAAGCACAAGACGCTATAGGAACTGTACACTATACATGACAGACAGAGGTCGACAGCATTGATAGCTTACCTAAAGCTCTGCACCACCGGACACCGGGTCTGTTGTGAATGGACTTGAGATGAGTTCTGAGCAGAGGCTCCCTCTGGTGGTTACAAGCGGTACTGGACTGTCCAGTGAAGATTGTGAGGATTGGGAATCAGGTGTTACTGACTGGTCTTATATAAGGGAGTCACCTTCCCATCAGGGTTGCCGGTGATCAATTGTTCTGGTCTCAATCCTTGATTTCTGTTTCCTTTGTAGCCTGCTGTGTTCGTGTCTGCATCTCCTGCTAACAGATAAGACATTTTCTTCTTTTTGCTTTTGTGCTTGATTTTTGCATTTTGTCCTGCACTTCTGTGGGGGCCTTCAGGGTCCCCTCCGGGGGCTTTCGCCCTCTCAGTTTTGTTCAGCCACTGATGTTTGTACATTTGCTTTTTCCAGTTTTTTCAGTGGCTGCTGTTTTGATTTTGTTACACCAGAGAACTAATTTAGGTGGTAGAGGTCGTGTGATCTCAGGTGTTTTTGAAATTAGTAAAGTTGGTGCTTTTCAGGTTTTTTTGGGATTGCAGTAAGTGCCCTTCCTATCCTTTTCTATTTAGATAGTTTGGGCCCCAACGTTTGCTCATACTATTTTCTGTCTGTGTCAGTATTTCTTCTTGTCTAACCGCCATTACATGTTTGGGGGCTTTCTATGTTCTTTGGGGATGTGCTCCGGGGCAGATAGCTTTCCTCTTTCTATCTTTAGGTTAGTTAGTTTCTCAGGCTGTGACGAGGCGTCTAGGACCAACGTAGGAACGCTCCACGGCTGCCTCTAGTTGTGGTGGTTAGTCAGGGTACTGCAATCTCATAGATTCCAACTGCTCTGGTGTATTGCCTTTTTTACCTGCACTCCTCAGCTACCAAATCATAACAGTATCACCGGCCTAAACTGAAAATTATATGGTACTCACAGAAGGGAAAAATATATTTTGAAAGAAAAAAAAAAAAAAAGGTTGTCAGAGATATTTTTCTGTTTGTTGCATTTTTTTTTTCCCCTCTGTATCTCTGGGTGCTGGGGAGGATTTTTTCTCTCAATGGAGTTTGCACAGTTGTCTGGCCGTGTGGATCAGCTTGCCACTGAGGTTCAGAGTATTGCTACCTATCTTGCTAGGTTGCCTGTTATGGAACCTAGGATTCCCATGCCAGATTTGTTTTTGGGGGATCGAGCCAAGTTTCTGAATTTCAAAAATAATTGTAAATTGTTTTTTGCCTTAAAATCTAAGTCCTCAGGGAACGCAGCGCAGCAGGTTCAAATTGTCATCTCTCTCCTGCGCGGCGATCCTCAGGATTGGGCTTTTTCCCTGACACCTGGGGATCCTGTTTTGAGTGATGTTGATACATTTTTTCAGGCCTTGGGGTTATTGTACGATGAGCCTAATGTCACTGATCAAGCTGAAAAAGCCTTGTTGGCATTGAATCAGGGGCTTGATGACGCTGAGTTATACTGTCAGAGATTCCGTAGGTGGGCAGTCCTGACCAAATGGAATGACGACGCTTTGGCAGCCCTTTTTCGGAAGGGTCTGTCAGATAATGTAAAGGATGTTATGGTGGGATTCCTGTCCCTCTGTCTCAATGATTCTATGTCATTAGCGATTCAAATTGACAGACGTTTGCGTGAGCGGAGAAGTATGCGTGGGAATAGTGTTGCCTTGTGAACCTGCTTCTGAACCCATGCAGTGTGATAGAGTGGTTTCTGGGGCACAGCGTCATGAGTTTCGAAAGCGCAATGGGTTATGTTTCTACTGTGGTGATGCCTCTCATGCTATTTCAGTCTGCCCTAAGCGGGGAAGACGTTTTGCACGCTCAGTTGTCTTGGGTAGTGTTCAGACTAAGTTTTTATTAACTGTTACTCTGATATGCTCTCTGTCCTCATTTTCTGCTCAGGCTTTCGTTGATTCGGGAGCAGCTATTAACCTGATGGATTTTGATTTCGCTAAACGTTGTGGGTTTCCCTTGATACCCTACAGAAGTCTATTCCCCTACTGGGGATCGATTCTACCCCTTTGGCTGAGAATAAACCTCAGTTCTCTACTCAGGTGATAATGAGGGTTGAACCTGATCATCAGGAGAGCTGCAAATTTTTGGTTCTGTATAATCTGCATGACATTATCGTGCTGGGTTTCCCTTGGTTACAGTCTCATAATCCTGTTTTGGATTGGAAATCTGTGTCTGTAACCAGTTGGGGCTGCCAATGTGTTAATACCAACACTCCTGTTTTTTCTGCCTCCCTCCAGGCTCAGGATGTTCCTGACTTTTTGATTGATTTTTCTGATGTGTTTAGCGAAAGTAAATCTGCATCCTTGCCTCCCCATAGGAGCTATGACTGCGCTATTGAATTAGTGCCTGGGAGTAAATTCCCTAAAGGTCGCCTTTTTAACTTGTCTGTACCTGAACATGACGCTATGCGGTCTTATATCAAGGAGTCTTTGGAGAAAGGTCATATCAGACCATCCTCTTCACCCTTAGGTGCCGGTTTTTTCTTTGTGGCCAAAAAGGATGGTTCATTAAGGCCGTGTATTGATTATCGTCTTTTGAACAATATTACTGTGAAATATCAATACCCGTTACCCTTGATTTCTGACCTGTTTTCCAGGGTGAAAAACGCTACTTGGTTTACCAAGCTTGACCTCAGGGGGGCATATAACCTTATTCGCATTAATCACGGGGATGAATGGAAGACGGCATTTAACACCCCTGAGGGGCATTTTGAGTACCTTGTGATGCCCTTTGGGCTCACTAATGCTCCTTCTGTCTTCCAGTCCTTCATGAATGACATTTTCAGGGATTTTGTGGATAAATTTCTGATTGTTTATTTGGATGATATCTTGATTTTTTCCAATGACTGGGACTCTCATGTGAAACATGTTCGAACTGTATTCCAGATTTTGAGAGAGAGAATGCTCTGTATGTGAAGGGATCAAAGTGTCTTTTTGGCGTACAGAAGATCTAATTTTTGGGATTTATTTTGTCCCCATCTGTTATTGAAATGGACCCGGTCAAGGTTCAGGCCATCTGTGATTGGGTCCAACCTACTTCATTAAAGGCTCTTCAAAGATTTTTGGGTTTTGCCAATTTTTATCGTAAATTTATTGGTAATTTCTCGGTTATTGTTAAACCATTAACTGATTTGACCAAAAAGGGTTCTGATGTGGTGAATTGGCCTCCTGAGGCAGTCTCTGCATTTCAGGAACTTAAGCAGAGATTCACTTCTGCTCCTGTTCTACGGCAGCCTGATGTTTCTCTGCCATTTCAGGTGGAGGTTGATGCCTCTGAAATTGGGGCAGGTGCCGTTTTGTCCCAAAGAGATTCAGAGACCTCTAAAAGTAACCCTTGTGCCTTTTTCTCTCGAAAATTTTCTCCTACTGAACGTAATTATGACGTGGGTAATCGGGAGTTATTGGCCATGAAGTGGGCTTTTGAAGAGTGGAGACATTGGCTGGAGGGAGCCAAACATCAGGTGGTGGTCCTTACTGACCATAAGAATCTGGTTTATCTGGAATCTGCCAAGCGACTTAATCCTAGACAGGCCAGGTGGGCCTTGTTTTTCACACGTTTTAATTTTGTGGTTTCCTTTCTTCCTGGCACTAAGAATGTTAAGGCGGATGCCCTTTCAAGGAGTTTCCTTGCGGACTCTCCTGAGTTATCTGATCCTTCTGTTATTTTGAAAGAAGGTGTAGTTCTTTCCGCCATCTCGCCCAATTTGAGACTGGCTCTGGAGGGGTGTCAGGAGGATAGGCCCGAGCGCTGCCCTGTTGGGAAATTGTTTGTCCCGGACCACTGGAAAAAGAGTGTGATGTCTGAGATTCATTGTTCCGCGTTGGCCGGTCATCCCGGAATTTTTGGTACCAGAGACTTGGTTAGTCGGTCCTTTTGGTGGCCTACCTTGTCTCGTGATGTCAGGGAATTTGTGCAGTCCTGCGGGACTTGCTCTCGCTCCAAGCCTTGCTCTCGCTCTAGTGGTTTGTTGATGCCATTGCCTGTGCCCAAGAGACCATGGACCCATATCTCTATGGATTTCATTTTCGACCTTCCTGTTTCTCAGAGAATGACCGTCATCTGGGTGATTTGTGATAGGTTTTCCAAGATGATACATCTTGTGCCATTACCTAAGTTGCCTTCCTCCTCTGAATTGGTACCTTTGTTCCTTCAGCACGTGGTTCGTTTACACGGCATTCCTGAGAACATTGTGTCTGACAGAGGAGTCCAGTTTGTTTCCAGATTTTGGAGGACCTTTTGTTCTAAACTTGGTGTTCAATTGTTTTTCTCCTCGGCGTTTCATCCTCAGACCAATGGTCAAACTGAGAGAACAAATCAGACATTGGAGACTTATCTAAGATGCTTTGTGTCTGCTGATCAAGATGACTGGGTCTCTTTTTTGCCTTTGGCTGAGTTTGCTCTTAATAATAAGGCTAGCTCTGCCACTTTGATGTCTCCATTTTTCTGTAATTCTGGGTTTCACCCTCGATTTTCTTCAGGACAGACGGAGGCTTCTGTTTGTCCAGGTGTTGACTCTGTTGTGGAGCGTATGCAACAGATTTGGGACCAGGTAGTGCAGAGGTTGTCCCTCTCTCAGGAGAGGGCCCAGCGGTTTGCTAACCGGCATAGGACTGATGGTCCCCGGTTTAAAGTGGGGGACTTGGTCTGGTTGTCCTCAAAAAATATTCCTATGAGAGTGGCATCTCCTAAATTTAAGCCTAGGTTCATTGGACCTTATAAGATCATGGAGATTCTTAATCCTGTTTCTTTTCGTTTGCTTCTTCCAGGAACATTTAAGATCCATAATGTGTTCCACAAGTCCTTGTTGAAGAGGTTTGTTGAGCCAGTGGTTCCTACTGCTTTGCCTCCTCACCCTGTTCTGGTTGAGGGCAATATGGAGTTTGTGGTTGAGAAAATTTTGAATTCTCGTTTTTCTAGACGGAAACTCCAGTATTTGGTTAAGTGGAGAGGTTATGGTCAGGAAGACAATTCTTGGGTATTTGCTTCGGACATCCATGCTAGGAGACTTATCCGTGCGTATCATAGAACTCATCCTGACTGACCTGGTTGCTCAAGTGAGGGTTCGGTGACCCCTCCTCAAGGGGGGGTACTGTTGTGAATGGACTTGAGATGAGTTCTGAGCAGAGGCTCCCTCTGGTGGTTACAAGCGGTACTGGACTGTCCAGTGAAGATTGTGAGGATTGGGAATCAGGTGTTACTGACTGGTCTTACATAAGGGAGTCACCTTCCCATCAGGGTTGCCGGTGATCAATTGTTCTGGTCTCAATCCTTGATTTCTGTTTCCTTTGTAGCCTGCTGTGTTCGTGTCTGCATCTCCTGCTAACAGATAAGACATTTTCTTCTTTTTGCTTTTGTGCTTGATTTTTGCATTTTGTCCTGCACTTCTGTGGGGGCCTTCAGGGTCCCCTCCGGGGGCTTTCGCCCTCTCAGTTTTTTTTCAGCCACTGATGTTTGTACATTTGCTTTTTCCAGTTTTTTCAGTGGCTGCTGTTTTGATTTTGTTACACCAGAGAACTAATTTAGGTGGTAGAGGTCGTGTGATCTCAGGTGTTTTTGAAATTAGTAAAGTTGGTGCTTTTCAGGGTTTTTTGGGATTGCAGTAAGTGCCCTTCCTATCCTGTTCTATTTAGATAGTTTGGGCCCCAACGTTTGCTCATACTATTTTTTGTCTGTGTCAGTATTTCTTCTTGTCTAACCGCCATTACATGTTTGGGGGCTTTCTATGTTCTTTGGGGATCTGCTCCGGGGCAGATAGCTTTCCTCTTTCTATCTTTAGGTATAGTTAGTTTCTCAGGCTGTGACGAGGCGTCTAGGACCAACGTAGGAACGCTCCACGGCTGCCTCTAGTTGTGGTGGTTAGTCAGGGTACTGCAATCTCATAGATTCCAACTGCTCTGGTGTATTGCCTTTTTTACCTGCACTCCTCAGCTACCAAATCATAACAGGGTCCGAGCTTACTAGCTTCTTCATGACTAGTGAGAGAAACCGGAGACCCTGCTGGATTCCAGATCGCAGGGGCCCAATTGTGCTGATACGTAACCGGGGTCAGGAGAACAGGAGTCTAGCAGTGCACTGCATATAGAGACTTAGTTCCGTCCACAAGAAGGCTCCACCACAAGATCAGCCGGGGGTAGCAAAGAGAACGGAGTTAAACTTTGTTTTATACAAGTTAGAAACTCACACATATAAAGAAGTAAGGAGGCCCTAACCTACTCAGTGGATTACTGGACATGCATCCTCCACCCTGACGGCTTCCCGGGTCGTGCCTGCAACTTCACCACCAGTAAAAGGTACAGAAAGAGACTGTCTTGTGTGTGTCTGGATTATTGCTCCTGCACCCTTACACCGCCATTCACCCTGAGGGATCAGTCTCACCTGTGGAGACTTAACACCTTGCTGCCCCAAACCCTCAGAGGATCTACACTGCAGCGCTGGTCATCCTGACCAAGAACCACAGGTGGCGTCACGAACATTTCTATCATCCCATGTAAATACCCCCTTTTTAGTGAGCGCCCAGGGCCACGGACCGAGCTGCGCTATTCGTGACATCCCCCAGTGAAGTGAACGGGCTCGGTGCCGAGTACCCCAGTGCCCTGGCTATGTGCGACTCATCTTTGGCGTCACGAACAGGATCCGAAGCTCGCAATATATGAGTCCTGTGTGCCTGGAAAGGACTGTTTTTGTGAAAAAGACTGTGTTGCGTTTTTGTGATATTTTGGCGCCATTTTGCCGCCATATTCGCGCCCTGAGGCGCTGGTGAAGAAGAGGGGCGTGTGTTCGTGGGCGTACCCCCCCCGTTGCGCGAAAGTAATGGGCTCCCTGTCTAAATGTTACTACAATGTCCGAGCCTGCCCCACTGCAAGGGAGATCCGCCTCCTCTTCATCCTCCATGCTAAGAAGAGAAAGCGAAAGTCCCGCCTCCACGGAAAAATCCAGAGTGTTCCAGATGAAACACACAGTCTGGCCTGGAGTGAGATGGCGGAAGGACAGGAGTCGTTGTGTGGAGGAATGGCGGTGCGCAGACCCCGTTCCCCTGAAGAGCTGCAGCCTGTGCCTGAACCGTCCCCAGGTCGGGAGAACGACCCGGGAAGGCAGAGAGTGGATGAATTGGATGAGGCGCTGAGGGATATGGCCCGACACCGTGCAGAGATGGAGGCGATGGAGCAAAGCTGGCGTGCCCTGAAACAGCGGCTGCTGTGGGACCGGCTGCTCTCCCCCCTGGATGCACAACAGTCACCTGCGCCACCACTGGAACCAGCGGCTGAAGAAGAACCGGAGGCCGGCCCCGAGAGAGCTGATCCTGACTCCGCCGAGGACGCGGCGGGAGGGAAGGAGGCTGAGGAGGCCTTACCCGGACCGGAACGCCAGCCAGGCCTGGAACCAGAGGCCGCAGCGGAATGCAGTCCCCCGGTAGGGACACCGGAAGAACCCCAGCCACCAGCGATGGAGATCGACTGGGAGGAGATGGAGATCCTGGATGACGTGGAGTATGCCGCCCAGAAGGAGAACGAGTGGCGACGCCGAGAGCAGGAGGAGCGGCAGCAGCGGGAGCAGCGCGAGGCGCAGCGGCTTCGCCAGAGGTACCGGGAGCAGGATCTTGCGGACAAGATCATCCGGCGAGACAAAGGTACACTCCGGGAACCGCGGCACCAGGGGGCCATTAGAGACTTCACACTCCAGGGAGGCTGGGGGTTCATCCACGAACCCGGCCTGTACCAGGAGGTCTTTGTTAACCGCAGGGATGTAGAGTCACACCTGCCAGAAGGGCACCCGGGACGGGATTTGTTAATTGGGGATGTTGTCACCTACACGCGGCACTGGGGTCTTAAGGGGTGGTATGCCCTGAATGTCTCCCGAGTCAGCGACCCAGTCCCTGAAGCCGCAAACACACCCCGCGTCCCAGGCCCCAGCCACACCAGCGCCCGGCCGCGCACCTGCGTTCCATTCTGCCACGCTAAAGAGCGCAACGATTGCAAGTGCGCCCTCTACTGAACCACTCCGTACACCTGCGTTCCATTCTACAACGCTAAAGAGCGCAGCGACTGCAAGTGCGCTCTCCACTAAGCTGGACCGCACATCTGCGTCACCATTGGAAACGCTGCAGAGCCTAAGCCTAGGTGAGGCACCTGTCAGGCCTCCAGGAAATCGCAGAGTTGAAATGAGAACTGTAGCTACACAGACACCGGTAGCAGGACACGATCTTATTGTGATGCGTTACAGAACGCACAGTATGCTTCCAGCTGCAGGTATGGAAGATGCTGCAATGTTTAAAGAAGACCAGTAGGACCTGGACAGGGTTTACTGAACTGTAGAAAGTTATGAAGAAATTGCACTTTATTGAAAAAAGTTATATGATGATGTTTACATGCTTGAAGTATGGTACCCCAGTTGGGTAAAGTGTTAATGTGATATGTGAAATGCTATTTTGAAGGACTGCATGCTGAGGACTCTTGCAGCACAGAACTTTATTGTAAATAGTTGGCACTCGGTGCTCCATCTTGGTTTTACGTAAGCCATTCTACCTCAGAAGCAAAACCCATAAGGTGTGGCCTTGAGTGAGGTTTGCAGCAAAGAAGTCCTGCAGCCCACCCAGGACCACCGTGGGAGGTTTGGTACGAGTCCTCCACAAGAATCCTGTATTTATTTGCACTGTGAAAGTATTTGACATTTTTATACTTGCATTTGTATACATTGAAACGTTCAAGTGTCCTTACCTCCCGCAAGGGATGAGTTATGTTATTGTTGATATTATAAAAATTGTTTTCTTTTTCAGCCCGGGAGTGCTGATATTAACTAGGGGGGATGTGTAGCCCAGCTGCGCTCTGGAGCCACATGTTACCCTGGAGGATGCATGAAAGGTAATTCACAATCACCCGATATTCATTCACACTTCACATTTCCCTGGTGCCACCAGAGGGAGCCCTTGGAGAGTACGCAGGTATATAAGGATGTGGAGAGATAGAGCAGTTAGTTCTGAGGAGATTTCCTGTCAGAGTGTGTTGCAGAGCAGACAAGCTAGTTACCTCAGACGAGCTGAGAAGGAAAGACTAGCCAGAGAAAGACTTATCTGAAAGCCTGAGGACTTCAGCATTCACTCAGCTTACATAGTGGAGTCCAGTATTAGTGGGACAGATTGCCACTTAGTCTGGTCAAAGTTGAGTCCACTGAGAGTGCTTCAGCGAGCGTTTCAGAAACTAAGCGTGCCGACGCTTAGAGCGGTGAAGACCAAGAAAGCTGACATCTACTGTCGATTGTGCTTATGTTAAAGGTGTGAGTAGGACGACAGGCAAGTGGAAGAAGGGAAAGAGAGAGCGACAGAGGTCGACAGCATTGATAGCTTACCTCAGCTCTGCACCACCGGACACCGGGTCCGAGCTTACTAGCTTCTTCATGACTAGTGGGAGAAACCGGAGACCCTGCTGGATTCCAGATCGCAGGGGCCCAATTGTGCTGATACGTAACCGGGGTCAGGAGAACAGGAGTCTAGCAGTGCACTGCATATAGAGACTTAGTTCCGTCCACAAGAAGGCTCCACCACAAGATCAGCCGGGGTAGCAAAGAGAGAGTTAAACTTTGTTTTATACAAGTTAGAAACTCACACATATAAAGAAGTAAGGAGGCCCTACACCTACTCAGTGGATTACTGGACATGCATCCTCCACCCTGACGGCTTCCCGGGTCGTGCCTGCAACTTCACCACCAGTAAAAGGTACAGAAAGAGACTGTCTTGTGTGTGTCTGGATTATTGCTCCTGCACCCTTACATTGCCATTCACCCTGAGGGATCAGTCTCGCCTGTGGGAGACTTAACACCTTGCTGCCCCAAACCCTCAGAGGATCTACCCTGCAGCGCTGGTCACCCTGACCAGGAACCACAGGTGGCGTCACGAACATTTCTATCATCCTCTGTAAATACTCCATTTATAGTGAGCGCCCAGGGCCACGGACCGAGCTGCGCTACCCGTAACATCCCCCAGTGAAGTGAACGGGCTCGGTGCCGAGTACCCCAGTGCCCTGGCTATGTGCGACTCACACACTTAATACACACGAGGCTCCGCTCCGCACACCTCATACACACGAGGCTCCGCTCCGTACACCTCATACACACGAGGCTCCGCTCCGTACACCTCATACACACGAGGCTCCGCTCCTCACACCTCATACACACGAGGCTCCGCTCCGTACACCTCGTACACACGAGGCTCCGCTCCGTACACCTCATACACACGAGGCTCCGCTCCGTACACCTCATACACACGCACGGCTCCGCACACCTCATACACACGAGGCTCCGCTCCATACACCTCATACACACGAGGCTCCGTTCCGTACACCTCATACACACGATGCTCCGCTCCGTACACCTCATACACACGATGCTCCGCTCCGTACACCTCATACACACGAGGCTCCGCACACCTCATACACACGAGGCTCCGCTCCATACACCTCATACACACGAGGCTCTGCTCCGTACACCTCATACACACGAGGCTCCGCTCCGTACACCTCATACACACGAGGCTCCGCTCCGTACACCTCATACACACGCACGGCTCCGCACACCTCATACACACGAGGCTCCGCTCCATACACCTCATACACACGAGGCTCCGCTCCGTACACCTCATACACACGATGCTCCGCTCCGTACACCTCATACACACGATGCTCCGCTCCGTACACCTCATACACACGAGGCTCCGCACACCTCATACACACGAGGCTCCGCTCCATACACCTCATACACACGAGGCTCCGCTCCGTACACCTCATACACACGATGCTCCGCTCCGTACACCTCATACACACGATGCTCCGCTCCATACACCTCATACACACGAGGCTCCGCACACCTTATACACACGATGCTCCGCTCCGTACACCTCATACACACGATGCTCCGCTCCGTACACCTCATACACACGAGGCTCCGCTCCGTACACCTCATACACACGATGCTCCGCACACCTCATACACACGAGGCTCCGCTCCGTACACCTCATACACACGAGGCTCCGCTCCGTACACCTCATACACACGATGCTCCGCTCCGTACACCTCATACACACGATGCTCCGCTCCGTACACCTCATACACACGAGGCTCCGCTCCGTACACCTCATACACACGATGCTCCGCTCCGCACACCTCATACACACGAGGCTCCGCTCCGTACACCTCATACACACGAGGCTCCGCTCCGTACACCTCATACACACGAGGCTCCGCTCCGTACACCTCATACACACGATGCTCCGCTCCGTACACCTCATACACACGATTCTCCGCTCCGTACACCTCATACACACGAGGCTCCGCTCCGTACACCTCATACACACGATGCTCCGCTTCGTACGCCTCATACACACGAGGCTCCGCTCCGTACACCTCATACACACGATGCTCCGCTCCGTACACCTTCATACACACGATGCTCCGCTCCGTACACCTCATACACACGATGCTCCGCTTCGTACACCTCATACACACACAGCTCCATTCAGTACACACACGGCTCTGCTACATCCACCCTGTAATCCCCTCCTGATCCCACACATAAACTTCCCCTCATCCAGCACAGCAGAGTCCTTCTGACTGAACGGGAGGAGCTATGTGACGTCATCATGGTCACATGACAGGACTGTAACTACAGGTCCTTCACCATTCTCTCCTGAGCTCCGCCCCTAATCACATGACACTGACGTCACCACAGATCCTTCTCCATTCTCTCCTGAGCTCCGCCCCCTAATCACATGACAGTGACGTCACCACAGGTCCTTCAGCTCTCAGTGCAGCAGCTCCGTCCCGGGTGTGTGCAGCTTGTGTTCTCTGGTATCAGCCAGCAGCAGATTTCCGGTTCCCACCATTCCGGTGAGATTACAGGAGGGTTTGGTGGAGTTTTGGTGCTTGTGGTGAATCTGTGAGAGGAGAGTGTGGGGTGAGATCAGAGCTGTTCCTGTGGAGGCTCCTGCTCCATGTGACTGCGGCTCCTCAGTGTTGGGGACGTGCAGCATTCTATGGGGGATGTGCAGCGTCTCCTCCTCATCTCACGTTCCCACGGGAGGTGTAGTTACCACGGTGAAGGGCCCCCACTGGAGGTGTAGTTACCACGGTGACCGTCCTCTGCTGGAGGTGTAGTTACCACGGTGACTGTCCTCTGCTGGAGGTGTAGTTACCACAGTGACCGTCCTCTGCTGGAGGTGTAGTTACCACGGTGACCGTCCTCTGCTGGAGGTGTATTTACCACGGTGACCGTCCTCTGCTGGAGGTGTAGTTACCACGGTGACTGTCCTCTGCTGGAGGTGTAGTTACCACGGTGACTGTCCTCTGCTGGAGGTGTAGTTACCACGGTGACTGTCCTCTGCTGGAGGTGTAGTTACCACAGTGACCGTCCTCTACTGGAGGTGTAGTTACCACGGTGACCGTCCTCTGCTGGAAGTGTAGTTACCACGGTGACCGTCCTCCGCTGGAGGTGTAGTTACCACGGTGACCGTCCTCCGCTGGAGGTGTAGTTACCACGGTGACCGTCCTCTGCTGGAGGTGTAGTTACCACGGTGACCGTCCCCCGCTGGAAGTGTAGTTACCACGGTGACCGTCCCCCGCTGGAAGTGTAGTTACCACGGTGACCCTCCCACGCTGGAGGTGTAGTTACCACGGTGACCGTCCCACGCTGGAGGTGTAGTTACCACGATGACCGTCCTCTGCTGGCAGTGTAGTTACCACGGTGGCCGTCCTCCGCAGATGGTGACCGTCCCCCGCAGGAGGTGTAGTTACCACGGTGACCGTCCCACGCTGGAGGTGTAGTTACCACGGTGACCGTACCCCGCTGAAGGTGTAGTTACCACGGTGACCGTCCTCCACTGGTGGTGTAGTTACCACGGTAACCGTCCGCCGCTGGAGGTGTAGTTACCACGGTGACCGGACCCCGCTGGCGCTGTAGTTACCACGGTGACCGTCCTCCGCCTCCAAGGCTGATAATGAGCGGTCAGATCGGCGGAGGAGGCCGCAGTGGAGTTTTGTGCCTTTTCCTCCAGATTCTTCCTGATAAATGTTGATATTTGGCAGAATTTAGTGATTGTCGTTATATCGTCCCCTGTGATTTCCATCTTCTCCTTCATCATGAAGACGCCGGCAGGACGAGATCCCTCCAGCTGATCCAGTGCTCATCCCTCCTCCTGAATGACCCCCGAGGATGGAGGAGGACAGGAATGAGACCACCAGAAGATTATTCCACCTCACCCTGGAGATCATCTCCCTGCTGAGCGGAGAGGTAACTCCTCTACATTTCTATCAGCTTCATTGTGTGATGTGACAAGTCCGACATCGGGAGGAGGAAATCCAGAATAGGAGGAGAAGGATTCTCTACTGTAAGAGCTCTCTGCCCGGAGGAGTTGTCATGGGGATTCCCTATAAGAGCTGTAGAGGGGCCGGGATGTCTGTCCTGAATGTAATAATATTCCCGGTTATGGCCCCAGATTACTGGAGACGGTTATTGATCCCGGGATTTCTACTGATTGTCAGATCTGGAGTCGGGAAGGAATTCTTCTCCCTAAGTGTCTCTCCCATACACAGGATTACACCATAGTGAGGAAGACACCGGGGGGCGGTGTGACTCCCATCATCCATCTCCAGGAGTCACAGAGGGCGGAGCACCGGGCCCATCACAGAGCCGCGCCCCGCACACGCCCTCGATACATGAGAGGACACAAAAGATCCTGGAGCTCAGCGTGATGAGCGGAGAGGTGACTGCTGGGACATTATACAGGACGCACTGGAGATTCTGGGTGATGAGCGGAGAGGTGACTGCTGGGACATTATACAGGACGGCACTGGAGGATTCTGGGTGATGAGCGGAGAGGTGACTGCTGGGACATTATACAGGACGGCACTGGAGGATTCTGGGTGATGACGGAGAGGTGACTGCTGGAGACATTATACAGGACGGCACTGGGGATTCTGGGTGATGAGGGGAGAGGTGACTGCTGGGACATTATACAGGACGGCACTGGAGGATTCTGGGTGATGAGTGGAGAGGTGACTGCTGGGACATTATACAGGACGGCACTGGAGGATTCTGGGTGATGAGTGGAGAGGTGACTGCTGGGACATTATACAGGACGGCACTGGAGGATTCTGGGTGATGAGCGGAGAGATGACTGCTGGGACATATACAGGAGGCACTGGAGGATTCTGGGTGATGAGCGGAGAGGTGACTGCTGGGACATTATACAGGACGGCACTGGAGGATTCTGGGTGATGAGCGGAGAGGTGACTGCTGGGACATTATACAGGACGGTACTGGAGGATTCTGGGTGATGAGCGGAGAGGTGACTGCTGGGACATTATACAGGACGGCACTGGAGGATTCTGGGTGATGAGCGGAGAGGTGACTGCTGGGACATTATACAGGACGCTATGGAGGATTCTGGGTGATGAGCGGAGAGGTGTCTGCTGGGACATTATACAGGACGGCACTGGGGATTCTGGGTGATGAGGGGAGAGGAGACTGCTGGGACATTATACAGGACGGCACTGGAGGATTCTGGGTGATGAGGAGAGGTGACTGCTGGGACATTATACAGGACGGCACTGGAGGATTCTGGGTGTGACGTTGTCGTGTTGTCGGTTCCTATAAGGTGTCAGGACGTCCTGTCATTCTCATGGGGAGTGGGAGTTCAGAAGGAAACCAGGATCGTACCATGGGACGTGATGATGGAGGAGCTCCGGCCTCTTACCCCACGAGGTGAGCAGCGAGGCTCCTTGTTGGCTCCGGTGGATGTGATGACGTCTCTCCGGCGTCGTCCTATAATGATTTTTCTCCAGACTTGCTCTGGTTTTCTCTACATTTTCTCCGTCTGACAAGAGCTTTCATTTCCTGATTATTTTCTTCTGATCTGGGAGTCGCGGTTTCTCCGCTGTCGTCTCGTCTTCATCAGTCTTGAGTCTTCGTTCTCGGCGGCTCTTTCAGAATCTTTCTCCTTCCTTAGAGCATCGTCCACATTTTCTCTGCAGATGTCTCGTCTTTCTGTCCGTTCTCTCCTGTGAGTTCTTTCGGTCCGTAAGTCTGTCGTGGATTGTTTCTCAGCAGAGTCGGGGTTAATTTACCGGTGATTTTCCCCCTAATTCGCTGTCACTCGTCCGTCCCTCAGAATCTGTGCAGGCTCAATGTCGTCATAATAATAATAATAATAATCTTTATTTATATAGCGCCAACATATTCCGCAGCGCTTTACAGTTTAACAGTTTCAAAACACAAGTCATAGGTAACAACGTTAACAATACAATAATTAAAGCAAAATAAGCCGACCCTGCTCGTGAGAGCTTACAATCTACAATGAGGTGGGGGAGATACAAAGTACAGGTGTGTGTATATACAATGGTGCATTTACAATGATGGTCCAGCCATCTTGAGGGAGTGAGGCATGGATGGAGATAGTGAATGGGCTACACATACACACTTAAACATAGAACGACTTTGGTTAGTGAATGTGATAGGCCGCTCTGAACAGATGTGTTTTGAGGGAGCGCCTGAAACCATGCAAATTGTGGATAGTCCTAATTTCTTGGGGTAGAGCATTCCAGAGGATTGGCGCAGTGCGGGAGAAGTCTTGGAGTCGGGAGTGGGAGGTACGGATTAGTGCAGAGGTTAGTCGAAAGTCATTTGCAGAGCGCAGCAGTCGGTTAGGCCGATAGATAGAAATGAGGGAGGAGATGTAGGGGGGTGCTGCACTGTGGAGAGCTTTGTGGGTGAGAACCAGTACTTTGAATTGGATCCTATAATGAATGGGCAGCCAGTGTAAGGACTGGCGAAGAGCGGACGCGTCCGAGTACCGATTAGCCAGATGGATGACCCTGGCTGCTGCATTAAGGATGGACTGGAGAGGGGATAGTCGAGTAATGGGGAGGCCAAGTAATAGAGCGTTGCAGTAGTCCAGGCGGGAGTGGATCAATGCTACAGTGAGGGTTTTTGTTGTTTCCATGGTGAGAAAAGGGCGGATTCTAGAGATGTTCTTTAGGTGTAGACGGCAAGAGCGGGCAAGAGATTGTATATGGGAGGTGAAGGAGAGATTGGTGTCAAACATAACACCCAGACAGCGAGCCTGCTGCCGGGGTGTTATTATGGTGCCGCCCACAGAGAGGGAAATGTCAGATTTAGGGAGGTTAGTAGACGGCGGGAGCAGAAGGAGTTCAGTCTTGGAGAGGTTAAGTTTCAGATAGAGAGCGGACATGATGTTGGAGACTGCGGACAGACAGTCGGTGGTGTTCTGTAGAACAGCGGGGGTAAGGTCGGGGGATGACGTGTATAGTTGTGTGTCATCGGCATAAAGATGGTACTGAAAGCCAAATCTGCTGATGGTCTGTCCAATTGGGGCCGTGTAGAGAGAGAAGAGAAGGGGGCCAAGGACTGAGCCCTGGGGTACACCGACAGTGAGAGGAAGAGGAGATGACGTGGAGCCAGAGAACAAAACACTGAAGGAGCGGTCAGAAAGATAGGAGGAGAACCAGGAGAGAACAGTGTCCTTAATACCTAGTGACTGGAGCCTAGACAGTAGGAGACAGTGGTCAACAGTGTCGAAAGCTGCAGAAAGGTCGAGTAGAATGAGCAGAGAGTGGTCGCCGTTACGTTTTGCTGTAAGAAGGTCATTGGTCACTTTGATGAGTGCAGTTTCAGTCGAATGTAGGGGGCGGAAGCCGGACTGTGAAGGGTCTAGGAGGGAGTAAGTGGAGAGGTAACGGATGAGGCGGGAGTAGACTAGGCGCTCCAAGAGTTTAGAGATGAAGAGGAGATTGGAGACCGGTCTGTAGTTGTTTGTGCAGGAAGGGTCGAGAGCGGGTTTCTTTAGTAATGGAGTAATGATGGAGTGTTTGAAGGAGGATGGGAAAATGCCAGAGGAGAGTGAGAGATTAAAGATTGTAGTTAGGTGAGTTGTGACAACTGGAGAGAGAGACTGGAGGAGATGTGAGGGAATGGGGTCGGTAGTGCATGTAGTCGGACGAGAGGAAGAGAGGAGTCTGGAGACTTCTTCTTCTGTGATGGGATCAAATGTGGAAAGTGAGCCAGGGGAAATGCAGGGAGGGATGGGAGTCACAGCACTTGGTGGTTGAGAGCAGATTTCCTGACGGATAGTATCTATTTTTTCTATAAAGTGGGAGGCCAGGCCAGGTCGTCAGCACAAATGTCTGTGATAGGGGCTTGTGCTTTTGGCCTGAGGAGGGAGTGAAAAGTGTCAAAAAGTTTCTTGGGGTTGTTGGCTAGTGAGGAGATCAGGGTGGTGAAGTAGGTCTGTTTGGCGAGGTGAAGGGCAGCATTATAAGTTCTTAACATGAATTTAAAGTGGATGAAGTCTTCTGGTGTGCGGGTTTTTCTCCAGAGGCGTTCAGCACTCCTAGAGCATCGCTGAAGAAGTCGAGTTTGCAATGTGAGCCAGGGCTGTTTTACTGTGTGTTTGGAGGTTCTGAGGGTGAGCGGTGCTACTTGGTCAAGGGTGCTTCTAAGAATGTCATTGTAGTGATGAACAGCCAGATCAGGACAGGAAAAAGAGGAGATTGGGGACAGCGATGAGTGTAGGGAGTCTGAAAGTGTCTGAGGGTTAATGGCTTGTAGATTTCTGAATGTGTGGTAGGTAGGAGTGCGCTGGGGTGGTGGAGGATTTGTGAGCGTGAAGGAGAGAATGTTGTGGTCAGAGAGTGGAAGCGGTGAGTTATTTAGGTGGGAGATTGAACAGAGGCGGACAAAGACCAGGTCAAGGGTGTTGCCATCCTTGTGTGTCTCAGAGGTTGAAAGCTGTGAGAGGCCTAGAGAAGTGGTTAGTGATAGAAGCTGAGATGCAGATGTGGAAGTAGGGCTGTTAATGGGGATGTTGAAGTCTCCAAGGATAAGGGTTGGTAGTTCTGAGGACATGAAGTGCGGCAGCCAGGCTGAGAAGTGGTCGAGGAACTGGGTGGGTGAGCCTGGGGGCCGATATATGACCGCTACTCTGAGGGAGAGGGGATGGAAGAGCCTGATGGTGTGGACCTCAAAAGAAGGGAATGAGAGTGATGGAATTGGGTGGATGACCTGGAAAGTGCATTGTGGGGACAGGAGTATGCCAACTCCACCACCATGTCTGTTTGTGGGTCTCGGGGAATGGGAGAACTGTAAACCACCATAGGAAATGGCAGCAGGGGAGACAGTGTCAGAATCCTGAATCCAGGTTTTATAATAATCTTTATTTTTTATAATAATAATCTTTATTTCAGGTTTCAGTGAGGGCCAACAGATTAAGAGAGTTGTTCAGAAAGTAGTTGTGCAGGAAGGATAGCTTGTTGCATGCAGACCGTGGATTCCAGAGGGCACAATTGAAAGAAGGAGATGAGGGAGTGCAAGTAATATTAATAAGATTATTATGGTTTCGGTATGAGGTAGGGTAGGGATTGAGGTTGGGGGATGGTGGACCAGGGTTGGGGGAGATGTCCCCTGAAATCAGTAGGAGTAGGAAGATAAAGAGCAGGTAGTTGTTGGAATTGTAAGTAGGTTTTTTCTGTGATGTGTTCAGTCGTGGTCGACGTCCGGCTCCTCCCTCTTGGCTGACACTTGTGTCACCTTCCTTGGACTCCTCCTTCATTCTCTCTCTTCTCCTTTGTGACAAATCACTTTCTCCGTTCTGGGCACAAAGTCCTGGATAAATATCGGCACCGGACCGTCCCTCAGATCTCGAGACACGAGTCGCTGTCCTGACATAAAGATGGGACGTGGTGGAGCCGATCACCCGTCAGTCTGACATGGAGGCTTTCCAGCAGTTCTCCGGCCCCCGCGTCTATTCACCACTCGCTCTGCAGGCGTAGAAGCACAGAACTTTCTGTAGTGGAGGAGGAGGTCGGATCACCGCGCAGGGGACTAGAGCACCCAACCACATAAAGGGAACCTGTCATGTAAAGTAACATTATTAACCTTCAGACATGGGCGTCACCTGCAGGTTAATAATGGTTTGAACTTGCCCGGCTCCTGCACTGAGAGCCCCTCTGCCAGGAGGAAATTAACTTTATTTCCCCGGCAGCCATCAGCTTCCAGCCATAGAGGCTTCAGTGACCCCTCAGTATATAGTGAGCAGCGGCTGAATCTGCTCCCGGCACTGACTGACAGCGGCTCCAATGCGGAAGCCCTAATACTGAGCCGGCTGTCAGTCAGTGTCGGGGGTGCGGTAACTGCCGTCACTCTCTATACACTGAGCGGTGACTGTAGCTGCTCCGGCTGAAACTATGACTGGAAGCTGAACACTGCCAGGTGGAATAAGGTTCATTTCTTCCTGGCAGCGGGGCTCTCAGTTCTGACACCGGGCAGGTTAAAAATGCTGTTAACTTGCAGATTAACCCCGTATCTTCCGGCTATTTGCATTATTATATGACAGGTTCCCTTTAAATGGCGCTGTCAGGCTGTTTGCAGCAGTGAAGTGGTTAAACGTCAGCAATCTGAGCTCACTCCACAGACGCGAACCTGTCATCCTCCATGTGTGAACACCAAATATCAGGAAGGGGTTAAAGAGACGTCAGAATGCACGGGACGGGGTGTTCTAGCCTCAAGGGCTCAACAACTGCAAAATGTCCGGCGGTCCGCTCTTCCTCTTCATGGGGTCTGATCAGAATGATATAAGTGGGATGGTGACGCAGGTGTTGGCCCTGCAGGGACATCGGGCCGCACAAGGGTGATAATAATCAGTGTAAGTCTCCCGTAAAGGGTTGTTCGTTCAGTAGAATATGTATTATGGGGCTTTTCTGTGGCATCTGACCAGACAATCTCTCCTTGGCACCCCGTGTACATCAGTAAGCACCCTGACCCCGGTGACTGCTCTCTAGTGTCCTCTTATATTACACATTGATAGGCAGTAACCGCTGTGTACCAGGGGCCCCCACAACACCGTCCTCCCGAGCGCTGTGACCGTTAGCCGCACATGTGCACTTTCCTCATTCTGAGACAAAGAACTTTGAGATTTCTCTCTATTTAAATAAGAATAAATAAGAATAAAACGCAGTAACTCGTCTGTTAATAGGAGGACGGCAGGTTCTCTCCTCTTAGTGATCCCAGAGGATCCTGTCCAGGAGGGAGGCCGTGTCCTCATGGTGACGTCATGAGCTATCAGAAAACAATCACTGGTAAATGGTAACCGTCCTTCCCCCAATCTCCATAACGTGAATTAGGAGAGAAGAAACCGCTGGATAGAAATGTGGAGCTTTCTCCAGCTCCTCTGTGGTTCCATCCCTGGTGGAGAGGAAACTTGGAGAAGTTTGTTTCTTAGTGCGGCTCCTCCATCTGACTGACGAGGGTCTTCTCTGTCCCTTTCCTCAGTGTCCTCATCCTCCAAGTGCAGAGCAGAGAGCATTAGGCTTTGGCCTCACTGATTATCACTTCATACTTGAGGCCACAATGTGCTGGGACCTCGGTACCGGTGGTGAGGACCACAACAATGTAATTTAGTCCCTGATACATAAACATAGAATTACCGGTTCTGAGAGACGTGTCTCATATATAGACAGATACATGGCAGGTCATGTATTCAGTCTGTGTCTCCACAGATGGATCCAGGAGGAGAAATCCACCAGAGAGATGTCCCAGTCCTCTGTGTCCCCAGGACTGTCCAGAGGAGAATCACAACATCCCAGAGGATCATCAGGTAGATGACACTGAAGCCTCCACAACATCTGACCATGAAGTGATGGGACCTGAGCTCATCTTACATTTTTCTTTTTAGGGTGAAGATCTGATTGATATTAAGGTTGAGGTTATACATGGAGCACAAGAGGCGATCAAATATGGGCCGATCAGCAGGGTGAGGAGGGGAGACGGTCATGTCTGTTCTGTGGTCAAATGCTACTACTTCCATTATCCCTATCACATGACACAATCTACAGTGGCATGTAAAAGTTTGGGCACCCCTGGTCAAAATTATTGTTATTGTGAACCATTAAGCAAAAATTATGAAATGATCTCTAAAAGGCCTAAAGTTAAAATAACACATTTCCTTTAATATTATGCAAAATAATATGTACAATGTCATTTTTTCACTTTAATAATTACGAAAAGGAAAATAGGCCAATGCAAAAGTTTTGGCACCCTTGGAGATTTGTGTGCTCAGATAACTTTGACCAAGGTGTCAGACCTTAATTAGCCTGTTAGCGTTATGACTTGTTCACTATCATCGTTAGGAAAGGACAGGTGATGCGAATTTCCCAGCTTTATATAAACCCTGCCTCCTCTAACCTTGTGCCAAAAAACAGCAGCCATGGGTTCTTCTAAGTACTTGTCTAGCAGTCTGAAAATGGTGGAGGCCTACAAAGCAGGAGGAGGCTATAAGAAGAGAATGAGTAAGTTGCCCTTCCCTCAGTTAGAAATGTAATTAATAAATGGCAGTTACCAAGAACAGTGGTAAAATTTCTGTGAAAGCTGCTCGTAGGATTGCTAGAGAGGCAAATCAGAACCCCCTGCTTGACTGCAAAAGACCTTCAGAAGGATATAGCAGACTCTGGAGTTGTGGTACATTGTACTACTGTTCAGAGACGCCTGTACAAATATGGCCATCATGGAAGAGTCATCAGAAGAAAACCTCTTCTGCATCCTCCCCATACATTTTAGAGTTAGAAGTATGCAAAAGAACATCTAAACAAGCCTGATTCTGTTTGGAAACAAGTCCTGTGGACCAATGAGGTTAAAATAGAACTCTGTGGTCGCAATGATCAAAAGTATGTGTGGAGAAAAGTGTCACAGGTTTACAGCATCAGAGAGGAGCCAGAAGACCACTGCATCTAAGTTTATGTAGTCCTGCACTAAATAGAAACACTTTATCTTCACATTATATGGTGCAGTTTTCTAACAGCAGTGCAGGGGTTAAATTGTTCAGCTTGGATTATCTGTAGCTTCCTGCTTGGAGGATCTCAGCTGTGCTGTATTGGCCACTGCCCTCTTCTATATATTCTCACCTCTGGCAATATGGATTGCCAGTATTAAGTCTTGTGCTTCCTGGTGAGGAGTGGAGGATTCAGTGTTTGGTAGAGGTGTTTAGGAGAGTTCTGTGACTGTTACTTGGTGTTTCGGTTGTGTGCATAGACCCCATCCAGTCCTATTTTGTTTACCGTCCAGGTCCCTCCAGTGTCTCCCTCTATTGTCTGTGAGTGCATATTTTGTATGTTTGGTATTTTCATTTATCCCTTAACGTCCTTCCTTGTTTTTCTGGTTTGTGTATATACGTCCACTCTTCTTCTCCACTTCACTGGAAGTGGAAGTGGACAGATAAGGACTGATATAAGATCCAGTATTACTCACTAATATTGGATCTTATACACCCGGACCAAACGGGCTTTATGCCCGGTAAGAGCACCTCTATCAATATCAGGAGAGTCCAGTCAGTGGTTCAATATAGTTCCCTGGTACCGGATAATAACTGGGCCTTGGCGTCACTAGACGCAGCTAGATCCTTTGATTCCCCAGAATGGCCATTCTTGTTTGCATGTTTACAGAGATATGGCTTTGGTGCTAAATTCCAAAAATGGATTGGTGTAATATACGCAAAACCTAAAGCTCGTATAGTCATAAATAACTCCATGTCGGAACCCTTTTCTCTTTCTAGGGGAACACGTCAGGGGTGCCCCTCTCCCCGGCCATCTTTGCCCTTGCTATAGAAGCGTTAGCAATATGTATGAGGTCCTCTCCGAGTATTAGAGGTATTAAAATAGCAGATCTTTTAGATACTATTGGTCTATATGCTGATGACATGGTGGTATTTATGGATAAAACAGACGAGACGTTGCCACATGTGATTACTACCATAGATAAATTTAGTAAATACTCCGGCTTATATATTAACTGGAACAAGTCTGCTCTCTTGCTCCTCTCTCATGGCCCTGCGACACATCTTAGCTTTTTGTCCCCATTGCCCATGGTGTCTCATTTTAAATACCTAGGAATTAATATATCTAAAAGCAGTGAACTTGACCTACAACTTAATATCTTCCCATTACTGGAACTAGTCAAACTTAAATTTGCCTCATGGAGCAAACTTCCTCTGTCTGTTGCCGGCCGTATTAATCTAATTAAAATGATTTTACTTCCCAAACTTAGCTACTCTCTCCAACACAGTGCGGTGCTAGTTCCTAAATTCATCTTCACCAATCTGAACTCCTTGACCACGTCCTTCATATGGGGGAAATCTAGACCTAGACTTAAATGATCCACTCTACAGAGGTCTAGACGGATGGGGGGGGCGGCATTGCCGGATTTTTATCTATACTTTCTGGCAGGACAGTTTAAAGTTTTGAGTAAGTGGATGCCGGATAATAATCTACCTAACTCGGAACATCATCTCATTCATGCTGCAGACACTGACTGTCCATTAGGTTTTTTAGAAACAGATAAACTTACTGCCCCCCGATTGTTGCCTTTACTTCGTTTAGCGAGGTCGGTCTGGAGACAGATCAAAAAAGTGATCCGCTTTCAGGGCACTGTAGCTGAAGTGCCACTATGGAACAATAACTATTTCCCGGCACTGTTGAACCACCCGTCCGCTGGCTTTTGGACCTCACATAGTGTTTCTTCGATTAAAGATTTATATGAAGATAATATCCTTATCTTTTGAACAAATTCAATTTAAATATAATGTCCCTAGATCCCAATTTTGTTCGTTATCTTCAACTCAGATCAGCTATCCATTCGCATTTACGGTATTCATGTGCGACCCAAGAATCCTTAAATCCCAAGGCCCTCAGGGCCTTATCTCTACTCTTTACACGTACATGTTGTCTGCGGGAACTGACTCTGCTATGAGGACAATTAGGGGGAGGTTGGAGGGCCTCATTCCTGATGCTCAGGCAGAGGATTGGGAGGAGATTCTTGAATCTCCAACTAAAGTATCTCCATCTATCAATAATACAATGACTCAATTATATATCTTACACCAGTCATATTTAACTCCATTACGACTTTTCAGGATGGGTCGTCTCCAATCCTCGGAATGTTTGAGGTGTCATACAATGGAAGCAAGCGTTGTACATATGGTGTGGAGATGCCCCATTGTCCTTTCATACTGGTCTGATGTAACATCATTGTTAACATCATTAATGCAAATTCCTGTTCCTCTTAGTCCATTAGTTTGATTATTTGGGGTGTTAGACGAGGAGAATTGGGCACACTATGTTAGGATTTTTCTATACGAGACACTTTTTTTTGTCTAGGAAGGTGTTGGCGTTACGTTGGATGGGAGGGTCGAACCCCTCTCGCAGAGCCTGGACTGACCTGGTAAACTCGGTCATTCCATATAAGAGAACGCTTTATCAAAACAGGGGCTGTCCAGGGAAATTCGATAAAATCTGGGATAGATGGAATTCCTCTCATCTCACTATATCGGGGAGTGGAGACACGGTACCACCGTGACTGTTATAGATGAGATACATCGAGATGTATTTATGGCATCACATAATTTTTTCATATAAGGCAATGTACTAGGCAGCGTGTTAATTTGTAGTTTAATTAGATTGATAGTGCTTTTGTGATATGCACTTTCAAAGATATAGAGCTTGACAATGCTTCTGTTCATCTGTTTAATAACTCGCTATCCAAGCAATAACTCATAGACCTTTGAAACTTAATTGTATAAACAATTTAAAGTGTGAACTACTATTTGTCCACAATTATTTTGACAAAAAGCACATGTATTATTTTGGTGTATGTATATATGTAGATGTTGTTTTTCTTGGTTAATAAACAAATTTAAAAAAAAAACGTGCGGTTTGGGGACTGCGACTCCCAAACAACCCCTGGTAGAGCCCAAGGTCGCTTTTGCCTGACAGGTTCTCTGGGGGGGAGGGGGGGGGTGAAAAGTTTGTTATTTTCAGGGAAGCCTGTAAACTATACTTTAACTCGTATCCTCAGTCCTCTGGCACTGAGGAACAAGGGGTGGAGATAGGAGTTTTGCTCTTTCAGGATGGACCCTCAACTCAAGTCTGAGCATTTTCTTTTCCGGACAACTGCCCCTATACACGTTTGAGGATTATTTTCAGGTGTTTGTTCACATGTACGTTGACTGTAACCGCGCACACGGTAGCCAGTTAACACTTGAATTATTGGTAAGAGTAAAGGATTCCTTTGCCCTGCATGAAGAATACATAAGAAAAGAATACATAATCCTTTTATATGAAGCAACCAAATGTTAGTTGCTCATTAAGCCCATTTGGGGTGACCGTATTCAGATGAAAATCCATCTTGCCTCTTTTTGCAAAATAAGGCAGTCCCAGTCCCCACCCTTAGGGGTTTCCCCACTTTTTCCATGCCTATAAATTTCATTACTGTTTTATTGCCCCCATGGATCTCATTTCTATGTCTAGCAATGGGGGTATCGCTCTCATGTTCGATATCTCCGAGGTGTTCTCCTATTCTTCGTCTAAGTTCTCTTTTCGTTTTTCCAATGTATTCAAGTCCACATTGGCATGATCCTTTATAGATCACTCCCTCAGTCCGACAATTTATAAAGTACCTGATGACAAAGGTTTGGTCAACATTAGTGCCCCCAAACGTTTTACATTTCTGAATATATGGGCACATTACACATTTTTCACCACTAAAGCTCCCTTTTACATTGGATTTTAGCCAGGTTTCCGTCTTAGGCCACACAAAATGGCTGTGTACCAGCCTATCTTGTAATGAACGGCCCCTTCGATGCATAATATGCGGGTACACCCCAAAAAAGGTTTCACCTCATTATCCATCTCCAAAATCGTCCAGTGTTTTTCAAAGACCTTTCTGATTTTATTATTGAACCTTTATCGAAAGTAGTTATTAATCCCACTATGTCCTGCTCTTCCGTTTTTTTCTTTTTGGGGGTTAATCACCCCTATGTCTTGTTTTACTATTTTCATACGCTCTTTGTAAAACATTTCTGGGGTAACCCCTCTCCAAAAACCTCCTCTCTAAATCATTCCTCAAAAGTTTTTTTATTGGAACAGTTTCGGTGGATCCGCAGATACGTGTTCCCTAAATGCTAAAACTGACCTGCCACTATGATTCTCCAGGTCATTACAGTTTGCAGACACCAAACATGCCTAGGTCCTTTTTTATTTAAGTGTGAAAAAATTATGTAAAGATTAAAAAAACGAATATTGGGCTGGGTGAGGGTAGATATGACCTTGTTATCGCCTGTTATTGCATTTTATTGCAATGTTGCAGCAACCAAAAAAAAGTACCTTATTTTTCGGCTTATGAGGCTAGTTTCACACTAGCGTATGGCTGAGCTGCGGAGGGATGCGGGCGTTCTCCGTGAAGCACCGCCCACGGCCGCACCTCCTCCGGTTAGCTCCGCCTACGTCGGGATGCGGCCTGCGTACCTATATTTAACATTCGGTACGCAGGCCGTGCCGTTGTATGCGGATGCCGCCGCATGCGTCGTTTTGACGGTGCGGCGACCGCAACAAAATGCAACATGTGTTCGGCGCAGGTCGCCGCACCGTCAAAACGATGCATGCGGCAGCATCCGCATACATCGGCGCGGCCTGCGTACCTAATGTTAAATATAGGTACGCAGGCCGCATTCCGACATAGGCGGTGCTGACCGTAGGAGGTGCGGCCGTGGGCGGAGCTTCACGGAGGACATCCGCATCCCTCCGTAGCTCAGCCATACGTTAGTGTGAAACTAGCCTAAGACGCTTTTTTTTCCCAAATTTGGGGGAAAATAGGGGTGCGTCTTATAATGCGTATATAACTTAGGCTGGAGTCACACTGGCAACAGAATCGGACGACTGCAATACGATGAAATATCGCATTGCAGTCGGACCTATGTTAATCTATGGAGCAGCTCCCAGTATCAGATTTTTTGTGGTCCGTTTTAAACGTCCGAGTGCAATCGCAGCATGCTGCCACTGTCACCGATTGTGGGTCAACTATCGCCAATGCAAGTCTATGGGAGCGATGAAAAATCGGATTACAAACGGACCGCACGTGTGACTTGCGATTAAATCGCATCGGTGTCCTTTAGAAAAGCCGGCAATTCATCCCCGGCTATACTGTAAAAGCACACTGACAGCTTTAATAAAGAATAGAATCAATACATATACACACATAGAATACATATATATATATATATATATATATATATATATATATATATATATTTATTTATTTATAGTTCCTAGACTTCTACATACTGTACTAGCTGCTAATTCAATTGCCGGCTTTTGTGAAATCACAGAAGCCGACATGAAATGATACATTGTTTAGACACAGTTAACCATGTAATTTCATGTATTTTGATATATGTTTTGAACTTACAATTACATAAGTATATGTGTGCAAAATTTCACACCTGTAGGGGTTAATTAAAGGTGTAAATTCGTAGCATAAAATTTCTTTTTTTTTTACAACGAATTTACACCTTTAATTAACCCTACAGGTGTGAAATTTTGCACACATATACTTATGTAATTGTAAGTTCAAACCATATATCAAAATACAGGAAATGACATGGTT